>JAODAL010079552.1:0-12539 GCA_025379985.1 Phyllomedusa bahiana | reverse complement strand
ATGGAGTTTTGACCCAGTGGAGGCTGATTGGCCGTTGAGAGGTAAAGAAGGATAGGATCCCCGATTTGAGCCAGTTGAAGTCGTGGGCAGTTAACATGTTTGATCATGTTGTAAACCGGGTCTAAAGTTTTTTTGGTTATATATGTACTCAGTCTCGTACGCCCCAATAAAATGTTTGGGGTAGGGGAGGGGGCAACTCGGGTCCCTAGGGCCCAGTGCCCCGTATTGCCTATAGGGGGCGCTTTGTGATGAAAAAAATTTTTTTTAAATAAAAGCTTGGGGCCCTTTAAGGGAAAAATTTTTTTTCTGAATAGAAAGGGGTAGGTCAGGTTAAATATACCCTTTAAAAAACACTTTGGATTCCTATTGGTGTTGAATTTGGAATTAATAAAAGCTACACGCTGTAATCAGATGTAATTAGGGTTGAGGGAAAAGTTCGATAGGTTTTGGAAAAGTTGTCCAGAACCCCTTAAAAACTTTGAGATTTGTGACAAAGGGGTTGTAAAGTAAATCTAAATAGTGGATAACTGACTTGTTGATGAATTGAACTGAAATTATAGGTCCCCCGGGGGGGCAGGTGAGTGCTTGTGAATTTTTGGGGGTAATAAAAAAAAAGGTTGGTGGGTTAGGGATATAAATGAAAATTCTTTTTTTTTTTTGCGATGCCTTTGGTAAGAGCTCGTTTAAAAGTGTTAGGGATTTTCTGTTGTAATCCCGGAAAAGGGATCTGTTGGAGGTTTATAATAGGAGGTTGTTTAAAATTTTAGGCTTCAGAGAGATATGTGGTAATCAAGAATTTACTATCCCCCCTCCTTTGTCCGCTGGTCAAAAGACTATGAGGTCATTTTTCTTTAAATTTTTTAGAGCCCCAATTTTCTTTATTTAAGTTCGATGATTTTTGGACAGGTGTGTTTGTTTGTATTTTAGGCTATATTAAAAAGGTTTTTAAATGGTGTCCCCGGGATCGCTTTGGATAAAAAATTTGATTTCCCCTTTTTGTTGTATTTTGGGTGTAGGCCTTATCTGGGTTAAAACCCTTTGTAGGAAGAATGCAATATGCCTTGCTAATGTCAGTTTGCGGATAAATTTATGAAAAACTTAAAAAAATCAAAAAAAAATTGAGTTTATTATTAGTTGGACAAAAAAAAAAACCTTTGGAAGAACTTGGATTTATAATTTTTGAGGGTATTTTGATAAGTTGAAAATCCCTAATTTTGTAGATCGGTGGTGTTTGGTATTGGTCGGTTTACTTGGGAGTTGGACAATCTTTTTTTCCCGTAGGTTCCAGTCTTTCCCCCTGTGTGTGTTTTTTTTTGAACCCATTTTGATTTTCGGCGGTTTTTTGTTTTGGCTGTTCCCTAAAAAAAGGGGTATTTTTGACCCTTTGGTTAAATTTTAGTGGTAACATTACTTCGTCCGGTCCCCGATATTTGGTGTCTGTTGTTTTGGGTAAGTTAAGGGTGGAGGAGCGGGAAGGTGGGGGATTGTTTCTTCTTTGCTTATTCCAAAATTGATTTTTTCGAATTCCTCTCTAATTTTTTGGCTTTTTTGGCCCAAAGTGGACGGTGAACGTGTTTATTGTATTTTGAGTTGTGAGGGAAAGGAAGTTTAGTAACAAAAAATTTGTAAATTTTTTTTTTTTAAAAATTTGGGACCGGTCAGAACTTGTTGGTTAGGTGATGGCTCCCGGTTTTGAAAGGGGGTTATCTTTGATCTTTAAAACCCGTATCTTTTGGTGTTTTTTCTTTCTCTATTTACTTATTGTGTAACCTAACAAGTTTGGCGCTGTCCAAACGTGCCGGTATTGATATTTAACCCTATTTCTTAGCACTATGTCCCCCAAATTTTAAAAAAAAAAATTTTTTTTCTTTTAAATTTTTTACAAATTCCTTCCTCATAATCAAAAATTTCAAAAAACACAGATTCACCGTCCCCCATTGGGGCCCAAAAAACGCAAATTTTAGAGAGGAAATTTGAAAAAAACAAGTTGGATATTGAAGTATAGAAACGAAAACCCGACCTTCCCCCCCTCCCACCCCTTTAAATTTCACAACTATCGCCACGAAATTCGACGGGAATTCACAACTTTTTGTTTTTGTTTTTATTGTTGTTTGCACACCTAAAAAAAAGAATGTGCTCGGGGTTCTAGTCTAACCCCGGGGCATCCCTCTCTTCCTTGTTCGTCTTAAATCAGTTGACACTTCCCCTGTCCAATTCGTCTTTCTTTCTTCACACCCGTTCCAGTTCACGTCATTTACCTGTAAAACAAAAAAACCCTGATTGTATTGTAAATTATTATATTGTGTTCCCTTTAAATTTTTACTTTGTGAAACGGGTGTACGCGCGAAAGCGTAAAATCTTTTTATGTTTTATGTTTTTAATTTTGTCTCGGTAACACCGATCATTTTTAAGAATAAAAAAACTCTTTAATGAAAAACCTATGCCTGGGCTTTTTTCTGTTTTCCATTACACGTGTCCCTTTTTTTTCCTTCCCTTGGCAATTTTTCTCCCCCCGGTTTTCCCAAGGAGCTACAGAGACAGCGGCTGCCGTAGTAAGGGCTAGGGGTAAAATAGCCCTGTAAGGCTTAGAGTGTTGTGCTTCTAAATAAGAGCGCAACACCAAAAGGTGAGAAGTTTACCCTTCCCTTATTTCTCACTCATTATTTACAATAAAAATATTGTGCGCCCCCTCTTTCCCTTTTTTTTTTTTGCATATTCAACAGAAAAAGCGGGAATTGGGGCCCGGGTTTCCTTTGGGGTTGGCCCCTTTATGTGAATTTTAGGTCAAATTTGGTTTTAAATTTCCCGTAAACATATATTGGTTGGTTTTGTTCCTACCAGGTCTGTGCCCGAAAAAATTTGGACAAAATTGTAAAATGTTTAAAAAACCATATTTTAAAAGTTTTGGGGGTTTTCCCCAAAAGGGGCCCAAGAATTGAACGTTTTTTGGGGCCAAATTTGCAAAAAAATTGAAAAAAATATTAAGTTGTGTGGCCCCACAAGGTCTAGACAGAAGTAGGGGAAAAGGGTTTTGAATTAGAGGTCTAATGCGGGAACTTTGGTTGGGGGCTGAGATTTACCCTTTAGAAAAAAATCCAAAAACAAAACTTTAAAAAAAATAAAGGGAGTTACCTGGTCCCAAAAGGCAAAAATGCAAGCCATATGTCATCCAAATTTGGGTTTCCAGAGAATATACCAGGAATGTAGAAAACAATAAAAAATTTCCCTTTCCCATATCTAAAAGGGCCCTATGGGCCGTGGTTGGAAAAGCTTGACCTCTGGGAAGTTTTAAAGTTCCCCGGATAGCTGTGGGGGAAACACCCTTTTTTACCCGAAAAGGGTATTTTGTCTGCTTTTAAATAAAGGTTAGTGTGTGTGGGGGGTCTTTGTTTTGATTTTCAACTTTCCCTAAGAGTGTTTTAAAAGAATTGGGAGTCCTTGGTTTTGGCTTGAGTTTTTAAAAGCCCGGCCTTGGTAAGAAAAAACCAAGGGAAAAAAAAAGGGGGAAAAAATCCAAAAATTTGGGATTTGTTTCAGTAAAAAAAAAATATTTAGCCAGCCCGAATTGTTTCAATTTTTCCCCCTTTTAGAGAGAGGGAGAGAGCACGGCAAACTTGTTTCACTGCTTTGGTCCTTTTCCCGATAAGCCAACATTTTTTTGGGGCGTATTATTAAAATTTTTTATCACCCCAAAACTAAAATATTTTTGGCCCCCTTGGGGGGTAATTTTTTTGGGAGCCCGAAAACGAAACAGTTTTTGGATCCCAATCCCAAAAAAGAAACTAAATTTTTGTTTCTCAGCAGCGGCCCAGAAAGACAATTTTCTTTGACAAAGAATAGGGCCCACTCTACGTTTATTAAAATATTCTTGGAAAAAAATTTTCATTTTTACTAAGGATTTGGATTGGGTGGGGTCCCCCTTACCCGAAAGAAAAAAAGGGTTTAAAATTTTTTTTAAAACTTTTGGGACCCAATTATTGAATACTCCCAATTTATGTTAAAAAATTTGTATTTAGAAAATCGTTGGGGTTTTTTTAAAATACAAAAATGGTTTCTTAGAGCAAAAACCCTAGGCCAAACCCCATTTTAAACCCCTCTAGTGATTTAAAATACGCACTCACCCCTCCAACAAAATTTTTTGGACAAAGGGGAGGAAAAAACCCAAGCCCGGGGGAGTGGTGCGTATCCGGGGTCCCCCAGGTTTTTTTTCCCCCTCTCCCTTTCACTTCCCTTTTTTTTAATCCCTGTGTGTGTTCTTCTTCTGTCTTTTGTGGTATTCTGGACCCCTTTTTCAGGGAAAATCGGTTGCCATAATTTGAATGCCCCAAAAAATGTTTTGTGGAATTTTTATTACAGTTTCCCTTTAAAAAAGACAAGAGGCAGTGCACATATGATTAAGGGGAAAGGAATTTTCTCTGGGCCAAATTCCGAAAAAAAAACAACCAGTTAATTTTAAAAGCTAAGGGCTTCCCGCAAAAACAAATTTAACCCCTTTTTAAAGCAGTCTAATTCATTTTTTTAGTCATTTGTTTCTCATTGCAAATTTTTTAAAATAATATTGTATAATTTTGATTTCTGTGTATTTTATTTTTTTTTCCCCCTTTTTTCATTTTCCCTCCACTTTTTCCCTTCCCCCATTTATTTCCCCGTTGGGGAAAGTTTGTGAACTGTTTTAAAAAAAGTTAATAAAAACAAATTTTTAAAAATTTAAAGATAAGGGAAAGGGCCCGTTTAAATTTTACTTTTAGGTAGACTTCAACTTTGAGAACAAAAAAAGGGAAAACAAATTCCCAAAATTTACATTGTCCCGATTTGGGAAAATAATTTTTTTTTGCCCAAAATTTTTGGGGGAAAAAAAGTATTTGGGGCAACCCACAAACCCCTTTCAAGATTTTTTTGGGTATCACGACCTGTTTAACCCTTTTTCTTTAACCCCTTAAAAGGAAACCCAAAACCCGGTTTTTGGGCCCTTTCTGACCAGCACTATTTTTGAAATTGAATGTGTCACTTTATGTGAGAATAACTTTTTGACACTTTACTTATCCATGTGATTCAGAGAATGTTTTCTCGTGACACATTGTGCTTTAAGTTAGTAAGAAATTTTGGTCTATACAATCAATGTTTCTTTGTGAAAATATAAAAATTTAGTGAAAATTTGGAAAAATGTTTTGTTTTGAAAGTTCCAATATTTCTGCGTGCAAGACAGATAATTATTCACCACAAAATAGTTTCTAACTAGCATCTACCATATGTCCACTATAGGTTGGCATCATTTTTTAAATGTCTTTTTTTTTTTTTTTTTTTACTAAATTTGGGGGCTTAGAAATTTATTAGTAATTTATCAAATTTTCAAGAAAATTTACAATAGACATTTTTTTAGGGTCCAGTCCAGTTCTGATGTGGCTTTGAGGGGCCTGCATGTCAGATACCCCCATAAATCACTCCATCTAAGAAACTAGACCACTTAGAGTATTTACAACAGTGTTTAGAAAGTTTGTTAACCCTTCAGGTATTTCACAGAAATTAAAGCAAAGTGGAGGTGAAATTTTTAAAATTTCACTTTTTTTTTGGCAGATTTTCAATATTTATCCATTATTCACTGGAATACGGTAAATGTGACCAGGGAAATGCAACTTAATATCAATTCCCCCAGGTCTGCCGTTTTTGAGATATCCCATATGTGTCCCTAGTGCACTATTTGGCTCAACCACATGCCTCAGAATAGGAGGAGCAACTACTGGACTCTGGGGTCTCATTTTCATTACGATTTCATTTAGACGCCATTTCAGGTTTGAGGATGCCCTAAGGTGCTAAAACTTAATAAACACCCCTAAAAAGACCCCATATTGGAAACTAAACCTCTTAAGGAATATATCCAGGGGTGCAGTGAGTATATCCAACCCACAGGTGATTCATAAATTATCTTTAGCATTAGGCTGTGAAAATTAAAAATTTATTTTTTACAGCAATCTGCAATTTTAGCTTAAAATGTTTCATATTTACAAGGAATCCTGGAAAAAAGCACCTAAAAATTCGTTACACAATTTCTTCCAAGTTCGGCAATACCCTACATGTGGGTGTAAACTGCTGTTTGGGTGCATGGCAGGGCGTATAAGGGAGAGAGCGCTATTTGGCTTTTGGAGCGCAGATCTTGGTGGGGCCATGTCGCATTTGCAAAGTCCCCAAAAAACAAGAACAGGTGAAACCTTCCAGAAGTCACCCCATTTTAGATTCAACACCCCTCATGGATCTCATATAGGGGTGTATTGTGCATTTTGGGTGCACAGGTGTTCCATAGTTTTTTTTAGCATTGGGCCATGAAAATGGGGGGAAAAAACGCAGTTCTGTTATTGTTTTTTGGGTTTCAATTTTACAGCGTTCACCGTGCAGTGTAAATGACAGGATAACTTTACCATGGAGGTTGGTACAATTACAATGATATAGATTTTATATAGTTTTTTATGTTTTATTACTTATACACAATAGAAATAGGTCTATAAAAAATGCTTTTTATGTTGTCCTATTCTGACAGCCATAACCTTTTTATTTTGCTGTCTGCAGAGCTGTGTAGGGCCTTGTTTTTTGCGGGGTAAATTGATACTTTTATTGGTACCATTATGTCGTGCATATGACGCTTTGTTCATTTTTTATTAAGGTTTTTGTGAGGTGTTTTGAACAAAATACAGCAATTCTGGTAGTGTTTTTTATTTTTATGTTTATAGCGGTCACTATGCGTTATATATGACATGCTAGCTTTACTCAGCTGGTCGATACGATTACAGCGATAGCCAATTTGTATATATTTTTTATTTTTTACTGCTTTTATACAATAAAAAACACTTTTATTCAAACAGGAAAACACGTTTTTGCATTGCCATAGTCTGAGAGCCATAACTTTTTTAGTTTTCTGTGTACGGAGCTGTGTACAGGCTTGTTTTTTTGCGGGATGAGTTGACGTTTTTATGAGTTTATGCGTTTGACGTGTTTCATTTTTGGGGGGCCATGAATTTTTGATCAGTTTTAAATCCGTTTTTTGGAAGGCAAGATGAAGAAAATACCTCAATCCTAGTAGTGCTTTTTATTTTTAATTTTAACAGCACTCACCATGCAGTATCCGTGATAAGTTAGCTTTACTCTGTGGGTCGATACAATTACGGCGATACCCAATTCATATAGTTTTTTATGTTGAAGCACTTAAAAAAAAAAAGAAAAAGTGTTTTTAGTGTGTAAAAGAATATTTATGCATCGCTATTTTCTGAGAGCCATAACTTTTTTATTTTTCTGTATATAGAGCTGTGTAAGGACTTTTTTTTGCGGGATGAACTGACGTTTTAATTGGTACAACATTGACGTTTATAGGAGTTTTTGATCGCTTTTTATTCCATTTTATGTGCTGCGGGATGAACAAAATTCTTAATTCTGTGGTTTTGTTGTTTTTTTTTTACACCATTACGGGGGGTAAATTAACAGACAGTTTTAAGGGAGGTTTTAAACCACATACGAAAAAAATTGGGGACTTTATTTATTTTTGATCTTTTTTGGGGGAAAGGGCGGTGTACGAGTTTTTTATTTTTTTTTTCTTTTTACTTATTTTTCACTTTTTTTTTAACTTTTCCCCATGGGGGTTTTTAAAAATTTTAAATATCCATTCAAAGGAATCAATACACAGTTGTTGGTGTACGGGTTTTCCTAGGAACTGTAGTCACGTTTCCGGGCCAGCCCCGGGGCACACCCGGCATGTGACACACAACAACCCCAAAAGCATTCTAGGCCTTCCGTGCTGTCGTCAGCACACAGACCGCACGGACGTGCAGTCGGCGCTGTTTGCCCCCGGGCGGTGACGCGGAGGAGACGCTCCTCTGCTTTCCCCTTAGTTATTGCACCCATCGGTCGTGAAATTAAGGGGTTTAATCCCCCCCCCACCCCGGAGTGATCTGGGTCGGGGCCACACTGCGATGTCAGCTGTAATAGACAGCTGCAACCAGTTTGGGCCCCCTCTCTTTTTCGATTTCGCGGTTTCCTCGGAAATTCATAGTCCGGTGCTTTAACCCCCAACACCTGGATATGCATATTCCTAGGTCTTTAAAGGGGTTAAAAAGGCCCTCTTCCTTCACTAATTACCTGTGAAAAGGTCCCAGTTTGAACTTGTATCGTAAAAAGACACCTATCCAACCCAAACTTCACACCCCCAAAACTCCACTAGGGAAAGACCAAAAGTGCCGAAGGTACCAGAAACAAAATTGAAACCCCGACCAGGCGGGGAAGTTTTAATTGCAATAGGCAAGCAGTTTGGGTGTGAAGAAAACAACTGGGGGAGCAATAATTAGAAATGGAAACTAAAAGACCACTGAAAATCCCCCTCGTCTGGGGCTCCAAACAAGATCTCACCCCGTGGGGCAAAATCATCACCAGAACAGTGAGCAAAAATCCAGAACCAAACGGGTGACCTAGTGAAATGACCTGCAAAATCTGGGGGCCAAAAGTAACAAAGACTCATCATAAACACACCACCGGGATCAGATCCCGCAGTGCCAGATTTTTCCCCCGCTTAAGCCATTCATGCCGGGCCCTTTAAGTTTGTAAGGGGATTTGGATATCCAGAAAAATTGGGAAATGTTTGGTCAATGAAACCAAAATAAATGTTTTTGGGAGAAACACAACCTCGGTTTGGAGGAGGGAAAAATACTGGTTTCCTCCCAAAGAACACCATACCCATTGTGAAGCATGGGGGGGCAAAACAGCTTTTGGGGGTGTTTCTCTGCAGAGGGACCCGAAGACATCCATGTACAAAAGAAAAGAATGGAATGTATCATAAATTTGGGTGCAAAACCTCCTTCCATCAGAAAAAGGATTGAAAAAAACATGGCTGGGTTTTTCAGATGAAAATGATCCCCAAACGCACTGCCAGGGGAACAAAGGAGTGGGTTTTTGTAAACTTTTAAGGTCCTGGAGGGCCTAGCCCGTTCCAAACTCAAACCCCCCAAATACCTTTGGAGGGAGTTGAAATCCGTTGCCCCCACAGCCCCCAAAACTCACTGCTTAGAGGAATTTCATGGAGGAATGGGCCAACATACCAGCAACAGTGTGTGCCAACCTTGTGAAGACTTACAGAAAACGTTTGACCTCTGTCATTGCCAACAAAGGATATATAACAAATAGAGATGGGCGAATTGATTCTAACGAAGTGGAATTCGTTTAGAATTTCAGGAAAACTTCGGTTCTGAACGAAGTCGAAGTTTGGGGGACTTCGGTGAACGAAGTGTGCTTTTGATTGATAAAATGGCTGCGAGCACATGGCGTTACATGGGCAAAGAACTCTGGGAGGAAGAAGGGCATAGCCTGCATGACATGTGCAGAGATGAAGCCAATCAGAGACCGGCGGGATTCTGTGACGTCACTGCACTATATAAGTCCGGGAGCGACGCTGGGAGCTCATACCGCTCTCACTGTACTGATTGGCAAGGTGCTGCCGCGGCTGCTTATGATAGCTGTTGCTAAAGAACTCATTTTTATACAGCGATCTTTGGGGGGTGTCTCATCTTTCTCAGAGACTGTTTCTTTTAAAACGATCTTTTTTCTGTTTTTTGGGGGGAAATTGGACCCTAAAGTCCATTGTGTGTCCATTTAACAGCTGCATTACTTTAAAAATTTCAAACTCCCTCCCCAGCCTTTAATACCCCCAAGGGGTGATCAAAGGGGCCCCCCTTTCCCTGTTGAAATTCATTAAAAAAACAATTTTTTACAATAAAAAATACCATTTTCTTTTTTGGGCCCGAAAAATTTACATCCAGGGGGTTAATTAATTTTTTGTTTTTTGCTGCTGTGGGGATTTAAAAAAAACTTTTTTATTTCACCCCCCAAAAGACATTTTTCCCTTTAGCATAATTCAAAAAGCGAAGGGTTAAATTTAAAAGGGTTTTCCCTTTTTGTTGTTGTAGCGTAGAAAACACCCATTGTAAAAACCTACAAAAATCATAGTTTTTGGGGTTGCTCAAAAAATTTTGTGAAAATTTACATCCGGGGGTTTAATTAAGCGTTTTTTTTCGCGCTGCGGGACTAAAAGAAAACGTTTTTTTCACACCCCAAAAAAGAAAATTTTTTTCCCCTGACATAATTCACAAGCGAAGTTAAATTTACAATTTTTACTCTTTTTGTGTACCTAAAAAAACACGAAATGTAACACGCTCAAAGCTCGATTTTTTGGTTGCTCAATTTTTGCGAAATTTTAACATCCAGGGGTTTAATTAACTTTTGTTCTGCTCCCTTGCGGTACTAAAAGAAAACTTTTTATTCACCGCCAAAAAGCCCTTTTTTTCCTGTAGCAAAATTTCAAAAAAGATTTTTAAATTTAAAAGTTTCCCTCTTGTTTTTACCGGTAAAAAACACCCCCTTTGTAACACGCTAAAAAAGCTCTTTAGTTTTTGGGTTGCTAAATTTCCTTTTGCGAAATTTTACAACCCAGGGTTTTAAATTAAGCGTTTTTCTCCCTTCTGGGTTTAAACTAAAAAGAAAACGTTTTTTTTTCCCCCCGCCAAAAAAGAAAAATTTTTCCTGTAGCAAAATTCAAAAAGGGGGGTTTAAAATTAAAAAGTTTCCCTTTTGGGTTTGTAGGGGTAGAAAACACCCATTGAAAACAGGGCTAAAAAAAGCCCCTTTAATTTTTTGGGTTGCTTAATTCTTTTTTGGGGAATTAAAATCCGGGGGAAATTTAAACGTTTTTCTGCTGCTGGGGGTGACTAAAAAAAACCAACCTTTTTATTTCACCCCCAAAAAATACTTTTTTTCCTGTAAGAAATAATTCACAAGCAAAGGGTTTAAAATTACAATTTTTTTACTCTTTTGTGTAGCGTAAAATACACGCCATTGAAACCCCCTTTTACAAAGCTTTTAGTTTTTGGCTGCTCAATTTTTTTGCAAAATTTTAAACCCACCCAAAGGGGTTTTAAAACCTAATTAATTTTCTCCCAGTTGTACTCAGTAAAAGAAACTTTTTTTTCCCCCCGCAACAGAAAAAATTCTGTAGCAAAATTTTCAAATCCGGGGTTTAAATTTAAGGGCCTGTTCGTGCTTTAAAAATTCATTAAAATAAACAGAGTTTTTAAAACAAAAACAACAAGTACTTTTTTTCCCTTTGCCCAATTGGGGGAAAGGCAATTTATATCCAAGGGTTACCCAAGCTTTTTAAAGGGGTTCAATTTGGGCAAATACAGGGTGGTATTTATCATATACAGAAACTTCAAAAAAACAGTGTCTGTTTTTTTTTAAGAACAAACAGAAATGTCAGACAAGAGGTGGCGGGCTTTTTCCCCTTTTCCCCCCAAAGGGGGGCAGAGGCACAAACATTCCAGGCCCAGGTCGCAGCACAGCAAGGGGACCGTCGCAGCAGGGGTCCCCTCGGTGGGCCACAACTGCCGCTTTCAACTAGGGGGCCCCGTGTTTTGTTCAGCAACCCAAGGGTTTTCTTGATTGGTTGACTAGGCATCCATTTCCCTCCCAGTTTGACATTTTATAACCCCACCAAATGGGTGAAACTTCAGCCCCAAAACCCCCTTTTTTTTTGGCATGGCCCGGGAGCGGGGTCAGGGGGCCCTCACCTGTCCTAAACCCCCCCTCTGTCCCTCCTTTTCCCTCACCCAGAATCTACAAAGGTTTGGTCTGGGCCGGGCGCCACTATAAAACTAAATGAACCTTTTAAAGGGGGGGAAAGCCCCCCCGGGCAGCAACTTTGGCACGAAAAAAAGGGGGCCCAAAATTTTCCCCCGCTTCTTGCAGTAGGGGGGCAAATTTATAGAGGGGGGAAAGAGTGGCATGGGAGGTCATTTTGGGTGGGTTTCACCCTCTGCATACCAGCCGGGATGGGGACGAAAGTCCCGATAAAACCCACAAATGATGAAAGTACCGACCCGCACTTGGGACCGGGTGAGGCAAGGGCTTCTTTCATCGTCAGGGAAAAGGGCTTTCCCCCTTCGAAACGGGCACGGCGCAGCCAGCAAGTGGGTTGGGGTGGCCGTGACCCACCAGGGTACCCCGCAGGGGTGAGGTTGGGGACCCAAAAGGGGCGGCCAGGGGGGGGAAAAAAACCCCGCTTCCCGCGGGTTCCAAGAAAGTAGGGGCAAAAGGGGCTCGCGGGGCAGCGGCGACAGAAGAAATAAATTGGCACTTTGGGCGGAAAAAACCGAAAAACTCGGGGGCGGGGGGCAGTTCTTTTCAAATCTCTTTGGTTTTTAGGGGAGGAGAGGTGTTTAGGGGAAATTTAACCCACTTTTTTTAGATCATCCCCAACCCCCTTACCACAAAGGGAGCGCCTGAACCCCCCCCTCAAAAGGGGGTTTTATAAAAAAATTTCCAACAAAATGTTCCCCGGGAAATTCTACCAGTGATAATACTAACGGGAAAATTTAAAAAAATCTCTCAGGTGAAATTTTATCTTTGATGAAATGCGATTTCTTACAGGGGTTTTTCTTTGTCCCGACCAAACTAGGTTTAGCCCCTTTTAGGGGGGTTTGGGATTTTGCCTTTTTTCGCGGGGAAATACCTGG
>JAODAL010079551.1:0-12540 GCA_025379985.1 Phyllomedusa bahiana | reverse complement strand
TTCCCCACGCCCCTTCAAAAAGGAAAATGATGGGAAAAAATTTTGGGGGTGCAGTCCGTAAAACAGCCCTCCCCCCCAAAACTGACCCTCGTCGGCGGTCGGTCAGCCCTCAGTCGGGTAGAGTTCCCGTTGACGCCCCCGTCTCGGTGGCGGCCTTCTTTAGGAGAGAGCGGAAGGTGGTGATAGAGATGCGAGCGAGCCATGGCTTCCTCTCCTTCCTCTTTTGAAGGTTCTTGGAGTCAGCTGCAGTCGTCTCAGGTGTTTCTCGGTGGTCGAGCTGGTGTTCTGGAGGGCGGGAGCCTTTTCTGAAGCGGGGTCAGGTCACGCAGATTTCTTCCGCTTCCTCTGCGGAGGTTTAGAACCTGGGCGGGCCATCAGAATCCAGCACTTTGAGGGTGGCCGGGTAGAGAATCTGAAATTGGATCTTCTGATGGAATAGTGCTGTGCAGATTTTGCTGAAGGCGCGCCTCTTCTGGGAAACCTCTGCGGAGAAATCTTCAAATAGCAGCACTTTATGCCCCTGGAGTAGTAGTGGCTTGTTGAGCCTGCGATACGCCCTCAGGATTTCAGCCTTGTCATTAAAGTCCAGGAACTTCATTTCACAGTGCGGCTCTTTGTCGTTGCTGAGATTAGATGTTGGGGCTGTTCTTCCCTCTGGGCCTACTCGGTGTTTTTCTCTCGATACGGCAGCCGTGGTTGATGCCCAGGGACAGCGGGCAGCTCTTCTGGCAGAGAGGTTGTAGGGCGCCTGTTTGAACGATTCAGGGAGACCCACTAGCCTCAGGTTACTCCGCCTGGAGCGGTTTTCAAGGTCTTCCCATGGTTCTTGCTTTAACCAGTTGTGCTTGGCGCAGAGTTTCAGACGGGCGTTCGAGTGCTGTTGTCGGGTCTCCAGGTCATTCATCTGTTCTCTAATTCTTCGAGTCTGGGAGAGTGAGCTTGGAAAATCCTGCTGTAGCTTGAGCAGAGGGCCTGGACGGTGGATTCAAGAGCCGCTTGCAGGTTCTGGTGTATTTGTCTTGCCACTTCTGAAAGCCAGGAGTTTTTTAATCAATCCGGCACTGTGCAGGCTGGGTTCAGCGAGCCCTGGGACCCCTTGGGCAGGAATCAGGGAGGGATTCTTCATCGTTCACTTCCCCCTGCTGCTGCTGGCACTGCTGTGTTGTCTCTCCCTGCCCCTGGCCGGCACATGGCTGGTGGAGGCCATTTAGGTATATCCCGGGTGGTCTCGTGGTGCTCCGGTTTCTGGGCACTTCGGAGTAAGAAATTTCTCCATCAGGGAGTAGAACAGACAGAGGATCGTGGGGGGTTTGTAAACCCTTGGCAGCTGTGAGGGGGCCTCCTTCTGCAGAGAAGATGCTCACACTGAGTGGAAAGTGTGCAGGCACCCTGGGGGTTTAATGTTCTGTATGGCAAGCCGCCGTATCATAAGCCCCCCTCGGGAGTTGGTCAGTCCTCTGGGGTGTTATTGGGGCAGGGGAAAGCTCTTACCCCACTTCCAGCGGGCCCACAGGAGAGGACGTCCCTTGCTGCTGCTGGTGCACGCGCACTAAGCCCCCCCCTTTCAGGAAGCAGACAGGCCTAGGGTTCACGTGCCCCGCGGCGGGCGATTCGGGGCGGGTAGGACAGGGTCCGCGGTGCGCGCGACCCCCGTGGGCAGGAATGCTCGGTGTGCGGGGGGGTTTATCCCGCTTGGTCGGGCGGTCTGCGCTGTTTTAAAAACAGCTATTGCCACTCTAAAAGCCGGCGGGCGGGGGAGCCGTTCCCTCTGCGGCCTCATGCGGCCGGCCCCGGGAAACCCGGAAGTGCCCCCTGTAGTGGAATTAATACATAGCTGCCCTGTAGTGAGAATAATACATAGCTGCTCTGTAGTGAGAATAATACATTAGCTGCCCCCATTTAGTGTTTATAATACATAGCTGCCCCAGTAGGGGTTAAAAATTTAATAGCTGCCCTGTAGTGAAAATTAATACATAGTGCCCCCAGTGGGTGATAATAAATACATAGTCCCCCCCAGTAGTGGTAATAATAGATAGCTGCCAGTAGTGAAAATAATACCATAAGCTGCCCCAGTAGTGGTAATAATCCATAGCTGCCCCTGTAGTGATAATAATACATAGCTGCCCCTGTAGTGAGAATAATACATAGCTGCCCCTGTAGTGATAGTAATACATAGCTGCCCCCAGTAGTGATAATAATACATAGCTGCCCCCAGTAGTGATAATAATACATAGCTGCCCCCAGTAGTGGTAATAATCCATAGCTGCCCCTGTAGTGATAGTAATACATAGCTGCCCCCAGTAGTGATAATAATACATAGCTGCCCCCAGTAGTGATAATAATACATAGCTGCCCCCAGTAGTGATAATAATACATAGCTGCCCCTGTAGTGATAATAATACATAGCTGCCCCCAGTAGTGGTAATAATACATAGCTGCCCCCAGTAGTGGTTATAATCCATAGCTGCCCCCAGTAGTGATAATAATCCATAGCTGCCCCTGTAGTGATAGTAATACATAGCTGCCCCCAGTAGTGATAATAATACATAGCTGCCCCCAGTAGTGGTAATAATCCATAGCTGCCCCCAGTAGTGATAATAATACATAGCTGCCCCCAGTAGTGATAGTAATACATAGCTGCCCCAGTAGTTATATGATTACTTAGCTTGCCCCCAGTAGGGGGTAATTATCATAGCTGCCCCCAGTAGTGGTAATAATCCATAGCTGCCCCTGTAGTGATAATAATACATAGCTGCCCCCAGTAGTGAGAATAATAAATAGCTGCCCGTGTGATAATCAAAAGCTCCCCCAGTAGTGATAATTTATTATAGCTGCCCAGTAGTGATAATACATAGCTGCCCCAGTAGTGATAATAATACATAGCTGCCCCCAGTAGTGAGAATAATACATAGCTGCCCCTGTAGTGATAATAATACATAGCTGCCCCCAGTAATTAATAATACATAGCTGCCCCTGTAGTGATAATAATACATAGCTGCCCCTGTAGTGATAATAATACATAGCTGCCCCCAGTAGTGATAATAATACATAGCTGCCCCAGTAGTGATAATAATACATAGCTGCCCCCAGTAGTGATAATAATACATAGCTGCCCCCAGTAGTGATAATAATACATAGCTGCCCCTGTAGTGATAATAATACATAGCTGCCCCTGTAGTGAAAATAATACATAGCTGTCCCGACTCCCCAGTAGTGATAATAATCCATAGCTGCCCCCAGTAGTGATAATAATACATAGCTGCCCCCAGTAGTGATAATGATACATAGCTGCCCCAGTAGTGATAGTGATACATAGCTGCCCCAGTAGTGATAATGATACATAGCTGCCCCCAGTAGTGATAATGATACATAGCTGCCCCTGTAGTGATAATAATACATAGCTGCCCCAGTAGTGATAATAATACATAGCTGCCCCAGTAGTGATAATAATACATAGCTGCCCCCAGTAGTGATAATAATACATAGCTGCCCCAGTAGTGATAATGATACATAGCTGCCCCTGTAGTGATAATAATACATAGCTGCCCCCAGTAGTGGTAATAATCCATAGCTGCCCCTGTAGTGATAGTAATACATAGCTGCCCCCAGTAGTGATAATAATACATAGCTGCCCCAGCAGTGAGAATAATCAGACCCTGCCCCAGTTATTTGATAGTCATAAATACATAGCTGCCCCCAGTAATTAATAATACATAGCTGTCCCCAGTAATTAATAATACATAGCTGTCCTCAGTAATTAATAATACATAGCTGTCCTCAGTAATTAATAATACATAGCTGTCCCCAGTAATTAATAATACATAGCTGTCCCCGTCAATTAATAATACTAGCTGCCCCAGTAATAATAATACATAGCTGTCCTAAAGTAATTAATAATACATAGCTGCCCCCCAGTAATTAAAAAATACATAGCTGTCCCAGTAATTAATATACATAGCTGTCCCCCAGAAATTAATAATACTTAGCTGTCCCTAGTAATTAATAATACATAGCAGCCCCCAGTAATTAATAATACACAGCTGTCCCCAGTAATTAATAATACATAGCTGTCCCCCAGTAATTAATAATACATAGCTGTCTCCCAGTAATTAATAATACATAGCTGTCCCGAGTAATTAATAATACATAGCTGTCCCCAGTAATTAATAATACATAGCTGTCACCAGTAATTAATAATACATAGCTGTCCCCTGTAATTAAAAATACATAGTGCCCCAGAAATTAATAATACATAGTCCCCCCAGTAATTATTAATACATAGATGTCCCCAGTATTGGTAATAATACATAGATGCCCCCCGTAATTAATAATAATAGCTGTCCCCTCAGAAAATTTAATAATACATAGCTGTCCCCAGTATTAATAATACATAGAGTCCCAGTAATTAATAATACATAGATGTCACCCAGTAATTTTAAGAATACATAGCTGCCGCCATTTATTAATAATTACATAGCTGTCCCAGAAATTTAAATTTAATACATAGCTGCCCCAGTAATTAAAAATACATAGCTGTCTCCAGTAATTAATAATACATAGCGTCCCAGTAATTAAAAATACATAGCTGCCCCGTAATTAATAATACATAGTTGTCCCGTAATTAATAATACTTTACCCGTCCCCGAAATTTTATAATACATAGCTGTCCCCAGTAATTAATAATACAAAGCTGTCCCCAGTAAAAAATAATACATAGCTGTCCCAGTAATTAATAAAAACATAGCTGTCCCCCAGTAATTAATAATACATAGCTGTCCCCAGTAATTAATAATACTTTGCTGTCCCCAGAAATTTAAATAATACTTTAGCTGCCCAAGTAATTAATAATACATAGCTGCCCCAGTAATTAAAAAATAATAGCTGTCCCATTTAATTAATAATACATAGCTGTCCCCAGTAATTAATAATACATAGCTGTCCCCCAGTAATTAATAATACATAGCTGCCCCCAGTAGGCAGCCAGGGCAATTAAAAAAAAAAAAAAAATAAAAGTAATAAGCAGTAGTCACTCACCTTTCCCGGATCCTCGGCCGAGCTCCTCCTCCCAGCAGCCGACATCCGACATCACCGAGCGGCGCGGGGGGTGTGACGTCACTGTGCATCACACTCCCTGCGCCGCTCATCGCTGCAGATGCAGAGCTCAGCGAGCGCCGCATCTACAATGATAGGGAAAGCAGGGGCGGTAATGCACGGCTCCTGCTTTCCCTGTAATGCAGCCGCACGCTGAGCGCAGCTGCTAGGTCTGCGCGGCCGGATTACAGCGGCTGCGCAGACCAGATGCCGACCGCCTGAACTAAAGTCACCGGGCGGCCGGCATCATGTTAGCCCGGGGCCGCGGACCGGCGGTTGGGGACCCCTGTACTAAACCACACAGGAGAGGAGACAGATCCACCATACTACACCACACAGGAGAGGAGACGGCTCCTCTATACTACACCACACAGGAGAGGAGACAGATCTCTATATACACCACACAGGAGAGGAGACCGAGCCTCTATACACCACACAGGAGAGGAGACAGATCCTCTATTTCCCAAACCACACAGGAGAGGAGCAGAGCCTCTATACTACACCACACGGAGAGGAGGACAGATCCACTATACTACACCACACAGGAGAGGAGGGCAGATCTCTATACTAAACCACAGGAGAGGAGACAGAGCCTTACTACACCACCAGGAGAGGAAAACAGATCCACTATACTACAAACACACAGAAGAGGAGACAGATCCCCTATATACACCACACAGGGGAGGAGGGCAGAGCCTTTTATACACCACACAGGAGAGGAGACAGAGCCCCTATACTACACCACACAGGGAGAAGAGACAGAGCCTTTCTACTTTAAAAACACAGGAGAGGAGGGGCAGATCCCCTATACTACAACACAAGGAGAGGAGACAGATCCCTATACTACAACAACAGGAGAGGAGACAGATCCTCTATACTACAACACCAGGAGAGGAGACAGATTTTCTATACTACACCACAGGGAGGAGACAGATCCTCTATATACACCACAAGGAGAGGAGACAGCTCCTCTATACTATACCACACGGGAGAGGAGACAGCTCCTCTATACTATACCACACGGGAGAGGAGACAGCTCCTCTATACTATACCACACAGGAAAAGGAGAAAAGATCCTCTATACTACACCACACAGGAGAGGAGACAGATCCTTTATACTACAACACACAGGAGAGGAGACAGAGCCTCTATACTTTCACCAACAGGGAGGAGACAGAGCCTCTATACTACACCACACAGGAGAGGAGACAGAGCCTCTATACTACAACACACAGGAGAGATGATGGGGCCATATTAAGAAGCATATCATTTGCTAGCTGCAAGATATTATGTCCTGTGGAAAGACCATAAATATATGAGGTGGGTACATCCCTTTAACTAGAATCTAAAAAATGGGGTTTTTTTAAACTATTTTTTCCAAACAATAAGCCAAAAACAAAAAAAAAAAAAAAAAGAGAACAGAATAAGATAAATAAAAGACCCCTGAGTTGGTCACTAAAGCAATGTCTCAAAAATGATATTGAGTTATGGCTGTTGGACTTATAACCGGTAAAGTGCATGCGGTCCTGAAGGACTCACACACCTAAGACCTGCACTGGTTGAATAATTAACATTTCATTTCTTTACATACTGATTCCTTATGTTTATCAGCTTTAGGACTGGCGGTCACACCCTTCAGTGAGAGCGTAATGTACAATACACCTGGGGGCAGGTGTACAGGTGACCTGAAGCTTCTCTGTTACCGTTTAACCTTGGAAACGTTTCTTTGTCGTTAAATACGTTTTTAGATTACCCTATCAATCATTTTACAGTCAAGTCACATTATTATGACCACTCTATTCCCGACGTCGGCAGCGTGTAAGTCACGTGTGGTGCACTGGCTGGGTGAGTATATAAGGTGTGGGATAGGCTGTCTGCACACTTATCCGTCACTGCTGTTATTGATCAAAGGGGTGATGTATCAGAGTTGGGGTGATCATTGGCTTTCGGGTACAGGGTGGCGGTATTTCTGACGCTGCGCAGTTTGCGAGCTGTTGGCGGTTGCTGGGGTGAAAGTGTCGTGAGTGGAGAAATGGCGCCACTGTAAGAGATGTGAGGACTGTGGAGCAACACACGTCATTGATGTGAGAGGTAAACTTCTGATACACTGTACAGGGTAGCAGCTCACCGCCAAAGTGACCCAGGGGGGCAACCAAACGTGTATCCAACACAACAGGAAGCCCTGCTGTGTATGGGGCCCCAAAGCAGACGGATGTCACTGCACCTCTGCTAACCCTGCTGTGTATGGGGCCCCGGAGCAGACGGATGTCACTGCACCTCTACTAACCCTACTGTGTATGGGGGCCCCGGAGCAGACGGATGTCACTGCACCTCTGCTAACCCTATTGTGTATGGGGCCTCGGAGCAGACAGATGTCACTGCACATCTGCTAACCCTACTGTGTATGGAGCCCCGAAGCAGACGGATGTCACTGTACCTCTTCTAACCCTACTGTGTATGGGGCCCTCGGAGCGGGAGGATGTCTGCATTTCTGCAACCCTACTGTGTATGGGCTCAAAGCAGACGGATGTCACTGCCCCTCTGCAAACCCCTATGTGTAGGGGGGCCCCGAACAGGGATGTCACTGCATTCTGCTAACCCTCTGTGTTTTGGGCCCGGAAAAGGGGATGTACTGCCCTCTCTAACCCTCTGTGATGGGGCCCCCCCTTCTTCCCTTTTTTTTCTCCCCCTCTTTATCCTGGAGCGAGGATGCCATTGCCCCTCTGCAAACCCCTACAGTGTTTGGGGCCCCCGGAGCAGGAGGTGTACTGCCCTCTGCTCCCCCTACTGTGTATTGGGCCCCGGGAGCAGACGATGTACTGCACCTCTGTAACCCTACTGTGTTGGGGTCTGGGGCAGAAAAAGTCATGCCCCTTGCTAACCTATGTGTATGGGGGCCCAGAGCAGACGGATGTACTGCACCTTGCAAACCCTACTGGTAGGGAGCCCGGAAGCAGTGGATGTCACTGCAACTTACTAACTTACTTGTATGGGCCGGCAGATGGATGTCCTGTCCTTTGCTACCCTACTGTTTTGGGGGGCCCTGGGGGTAGAGGATGTCACTGCACCTCTGCAAACCCTATGGTTGGGGCCCCCGGAGCAGACGGAGTCACGCACTTGCAAACCCTCTGGTAGGGGGCCCTCGGAGCAGAGGGATATCACTGCCCTCTGCTACCCACTGTGTATGGGGCCCAAACAGCGGATGTCACTGACCTTGCAAAACCCTACTGTTATGGGGCCCGGAGCAGACGGATGTCATGCACCTTGTAACCCTTTTATGTGGCCCCAAAGCAGCGGTGTCATGTCCTTACAACCCCTACTGTGTTGGGGCCCCGGGCGGGGATGTCACTGCCCTTGCAACCTACTGTGTATGGAGCCCTGGGCAGGGCGTCATGCACTCTGCAAACCCCTACTGTGTAGGGGCCCCAGGCAGACGGATGTCACTGCAACTATAACCCTACTGTGTAGGGGCCCCGGGAACAGACGGATGTCATGACCTCGCTAACCTACTGGTTGGGGCCCCAGGCAGTGGATGTCACGCACCTTGCAAAACCCCTTGTTTTGGGGGGCCCAGAGCAGAGGATGTCATGTCCTTGCTAACCTACTTGTATGGGGCCCCGGGAGTAGAGGTGTCACGCACTTGCTAACCCTACTGTTTTTTGGGGCCCCGGAGCAGACGGTGTCACTGCCCCTATGCTCCCCCTACTGTGTAGGGGGCCCTGGAGCAGCGGATGTCATGCCCCTTGCTAACCTATGTGTAGGGGGGCCCGTAGCAGATGGATGTCATGATCTTGCTAACCCTATGTGTTGGGGGCCCAAAAACAGCGGTGTCATGCAACTTCCCCCCCTATGTTTGGGGCCCCGGGCAGAGGATTTTATGCACCTTGCTAAATCTGTGTATGGGGCCCCAGGAGCAGAGGTGTCTCTGCCCCCTTGCAAAACCCGTGTGTATGGGGCCCGGAGCGACGGTGTACTGCACCTTGCAAACCCCTACTGTGTAGGGGGCCCCCGGGCGGGATTACTGACCTCTGAAAACCCTACTGTGTATGGGGCCCGGGGGAGCAGACGATGTCACTGACATTGTAACCCTATGTGTATGGGCCCGAGCAGACGGTGTCCTGTCCTTTTAACCCTATGGTAGGGGGCCCCTCGAGCAGGAGGTGTCACTGACCTCTGCTAACCCTACGTGTAGGGGCCCCCGGAGCAGACAGATGTCATGCCCCTCTGCTAACCTATGCTTATGGGGCCGGGCGGGGATATCATGTCCTCTGTAACCTTTGTGTATGGGGCATGGGCAGGCAGATGTCACTGACCTCTGTAACCTACTTGTTGGGGCCCCCGGAGCAGATGGATACCCCTTGCTCCTCTGAAACCCAAGCTTTTTTTTGGCGAAAAGCCTGTCTGTTTCTTCCGCAGAAATTTGATTCTGGCATACTGATATTTTTTAATTAAAATTTTTAGTTTTTTAAAATTCAAAGTCACATTTTGCGACCCCCAGCCGCGTTCGAGGGAGCGATCAGGAAAACCGCTGTTACTCATTTACCCCAAAGTCAATCTAAATTGGAGAAATTTAACCCCGTTTTGTTCCGCGCCCCCCATTTACATACAAAAAATAAACCCCCTTTTGTTTGAGGAAGTCAAGTTACAGTTTGGAACAAAACACATGAAAGGAGACTAAATTAAGGCTAAAGGTCTTATCTCTCTCCCCTTTCCTAAGGGCTGTCTACCTCAGAAAGTTCACAAAAAACCCTTTAAAAAATGAAACCCCCAAATAGATCAGCGTGATCGTCGCTTAATTGGTCATAAGCGTTTAAAATTTCCCCGCAGCGCCATCACGGGGAAAAAGAAGCATTAAAACGTACAGACCCCCCCCGGAGAAAAAGACCGTTAGTGCCCCCCTTTTTTGCCCGGGGATGCCCCCATTTTTTAGCCCGGTAGGCCCCCTTTGTTTCAGGGAGATGCCATTTGTTAGCCCGGTAGTGCCCCCCTTTTTTGCAGGTGATGCCCCCTTTTTTGCCCGGTGTGCCCCTTTGTTAGCCAGGTGTGCCCCCCTTTTTTGCCCGGTGATGCCCCCATTTGTTAGCCAGGGGTGCCCCTTTGTTGCCCGGTGATACCCCCCACCCGGGCTGTACTTTAAAGGGGGGGAAGGGAGGGGGAGCGATCCCCCTGCCTTCCCCGCCAGGAGACTCGGGCGGGTGAGCGGACGCTGCGGCCCCTTCCCCGCCCGTAGGAGGGCCCGGGGGCGCCAGAGTAGCGCACAGCGTCTCTGTCGCCCGGCCCTTTAAAGGACCCCCGTTCCTGTTGGGGGGGAGGAATGCCAACTCTCCGGGAGGAAGGGGGGGCCCCCAAAAAGGGGACCCCCCCCCCAAAAGCGAGAGGTTGGCATTGTAGGGTGTCACTGCACCCCTGTACCCCCGTGTTTGGGGCCCTGGGCAGGGAGTCACTGCACCCGCTAACCTCTGTGTATGGAGCCCGAGCAGAGGATGTCACTGCCCCTTGTAACCCTACTGTGTATGGGGCCCAGAGCAGGGGATGTTACGCACCCTGTAACCCTACTGTGTATGGGGCCCCCCGGGAAAAGGGAAAAATGTCAGGCACCCCTGCAACCCTATGTGTATGGGACCCCGGAGCAGAGGTACACTGCACCTTGCTAAAACCCCACTGTTTTGGGGCCTGGAGCGGGTGTCATGCACCCCTTTCTAAACCCTCTGGTTTTGGAGCCCCGGCAGACGGTGTCATGACCCCTGCTAACCCTTGTGTATGGGCCCCGAACAGACGGAGTCACTGCACCTTGCTAACCCTATTGTGTTTTGGGCCCAGAGCGCGGATGTCACTGAACTTGCTAACCTACGTGTATGGGACCCCGGAGCAGAGGGTGTCATGACCTCTGCTAACCCATTGTGTAGGGCCCCGGAGCAGACGGATGTCAGACCTCGCTAACTTAAGAGCGTTAACTTTTTTATTTTTTCCCTTACACAGATATATGAGGACTTTTTTTTTGTGGGGTAAAATGACTTTCTAAGGTGTCATTTAGTCAAAAATAATTTCTGTGAAACCCAAAAAATTCAGTGTGGGTGGTGTGAAAAAAAAAAATGCTTTAGGGGCCTTTTCGCTTTGTTTTTTATGGGATTCACTGTTTGATATAGAGGATATGTTATCTGTACGTTGCAGGTCGGTACAAATCCGGTGATGACAAATTTGTAGAGTTCTCTTTATGTTTTAGTACATAAGAGAATTAAAAACTTTTATACACATCCCAAATTCCTTCTGGCACAGGGTACAACGCCTTTTTACCTCATTTGTCTGGCCCTCTGCCCGCCCTAGACTTTCTTATTCGGTTCTGACAAGACACAAGACCTTAGGCGGATTAGGGCTACCAGACTGTAGGAAATATTATCTAGCTTCGGCATATGCGCGGCTGTTGGATATGGTGTGTCGGGATGACAAAAAGATCTGGACGGGCATAGCGCGTAGTGTGTCCTCCCTGTCTCTCGCGTCGCTCCCTTGGATCTGGACCCCCGCCCTAGGAAACCGGTACCACCTCTCATACACTGTCAAGCATACTCTGGCTTCAGTCCACTCGCAAAAAACATACCAGATTTTAATTGATAGGTTAGGACCTCTTATGCCAATCTCGGATAATCCCTCTTTTCCACCAGGTCTGGGCCCGCGCCCCTTCCTTGGCGGATCTAAATTAACCCCCTTGCGCCTTGGCCAAGTGATGGGGGGGAGGTAGGCTTCTTCCACTTCCAGGCCTGATAATTGGCTCTACTACCCGAGCCTCATCAGCCTTCCAATACATCCAGCTGCAGCATTTTATTTCCTCTTTGGGCAGCACGTTTAATTCCCAAAGGCCTCTCACCAGGTTCGAACAGATGTGCCTTGGACATTCACCCCCGCGACATTCTATTTCTGTGCTTTATCGGGAGCTCTCCGCTCATGATCAGCTGGAGCTCCCTTCCTATTGTGCAGCTTGGGAGAAAGACCTGGGCAGGCAATTTTCTCCTGCACAATGGCATAAATGTTTTAGCCTTACCCACAAAGCCACTGTAGCAACAAAAGCCCAAGAGACGGGCTTCAAAATCCTGACCCGTTGGTACAGTGTCCCTCACTTGGTACCCACAGGTTCCCGAAACCTGCTGGCGCTGTGGGGCCCCCGAGGGAACCATGCTCCATATATGGTGGGAGTGCCCTCTCTGTCGAACTTTTGGGACACAGAATATGTCACCATCAGGGAAATCTATCCCCAAAACCCCTGAAGCAACTTTGTTGTTTATGGTGGACATGGGAGCCTCCACATATAAACAATCCCTGCTCCGGCATCTACTGCAGGCAGCAAAAACGGTTATGCCCAGGGCGAAAGGAAAATTTGTCAGACCGCCCTTTTTGAGGATGGTTTTTGGAGGGCTTCATGTTTCAAAAGTCACATAGGCTGTATGGACAAACATT
>JAODAL010079550.1:0-12540 GCA_025379985.1 Phyllomedusa bahiana | reverse complement strand
GGAAGGGAGGTGTTCATTGTTTTTAAATTAACTGGAACCTGAACTAAAGCCACTGTTTAAAATTGGAAGGATTTTGGTTTTCTTTGGGTTTAATACTGGAACACTGAACTGAAGCCCCCTTGTTTTAATGGAAGGACGGTTTTAAATTGATTAAAAAGGAACACGAACTAAAAGCCACTGATTAAGGGGAAAGGATTTGGGGGTTCATTGATTAAAAAGGGAACACTAAACCCTTAAGGCCAATGTTAATGGAAGGACGGGTTGTTCTTTTAAAATCAAACTGGAAACACTAAAACAAACCCCAAAACCTGATTAATGGAAGGACGGGTTTGATCTGCTCGGGGTTTTTCTGTACTTTTTTTCAGGTGGGTAACTTGGTAGCTTTTGTTTTTTGCCATAAAGACAAAAGGGGAAATTTTAAGGGGAGTATTTCACTCGAGCCCATAGAAAAAAAATTTTAAAATTTCCCCTTTTTCAAAAAACCCCTCCTAAAATTTACCTCTGATGTGATTTTAAAAAGACCCTTTAAACTTTTATTTGTGATCTCCGGAAAGAAAAAAAACAAAGTTTTGAAAAAAAAAGGGGTTCAGAGAGGACCCCCTCCCATCCCCATAACCTTAAAATGTGCCCTAGTCACTTTTTTTCTGGCACTCCTGTAAGGGGAAAAAGGGTTTATTAAATGCAAAGTCAAATCTCCCAAGCCTGGGGAAAACCTTGAGTCCAACCTCCCTATGATATTTACAGTGCCTTTGGCAAAAATTATTCGGCCCCCCCTTGAACTTTTAAAAAACCTTTTTGGGCCTCCACATTTCAGGCTTAAACAAAAAATAAAAATCTTAATTTTTTTTGTGAAAAAATCAACAAAAAAGGGGGACCTTTTGGGGGTAAATTTTTTGGTAAAAAATAAATAAATAAATTTAAAAAAAAAAAAAAACCCAAAAAGGGGGGGCTTGAAAAAATTTTTTCCAGGCCCTTTACTGAAACGAAAGAAAACCCTCCTCCAAAGTTAAAGTGGGACCCTCTAAATATTCAATCCCGCCGAAAATTGACTGAAGAAAAAAATAAAAATCCACCTTTTGGAAATAAAAGCCCTCCCGTAAACATTACCGCTCTTGACGGGTCCCGGGTTCTTTTTAAAAGCGCAGAGACACCCATAAGCCCAAAGGGAAAACACACCAGGCAGCCCGGGGATACTTTTTGTGGAGAATTTAAAAAAACCCGGGAAATTTGGTTTTCCAAAAAA
Organism: Phyllomedusa bahiana; assembly: GCA_025379985.1. NCBI lineage: Eukaryota > Metazoa > Chordata > Amphibia > Anura > Hylidae > Phyllomedusa > Phyllomedusa bahiana. The sequence goes on along the minus strand of JAODAL010079550.1, from coordinate 11,297 downwards.
AATTTCCCAAACTTTAAACACCCAAAGCCTTTTCAAGCGATCATAATTGGGAAAGGGAAAGGGGAGTATCAACCACTGCAAATCTCCCAAAAGACCCGGCCCCCCCCCCCTTTCTGAATTTATAAATTTCAAAAAAAAGGGAGAAGATGATCAGGGTTGAAACCAAGGGGCCCAGGGATCATTTGGGATGAATTTGCAGAGATCTAAGCTGAGGTGGGAGAGTCTGTCGTTCACTTTTACAAATTTTGGCCTTTAGGAAGAGTGGAAAAGAAAAAAGCTTTTTCCCTCAAAGTATCCATAAAAAGTTTTGGGTTTAAAAGTTTCCACAACCCCTGGGAGCCCCCAAACATGTGGAAGAAGGGGCTTCCCTCAATGAAACCAAAATCAAATTTTTTGGGGGCCAAAATTTTTAAAACATATTTCGGGTTTGTAAAAGCAGGGAAAATGGGCAAAAAATTTCATTTTCCCTCAATGTGCAAAACGGGTTTTGGGGGAAAAACCCCAAAACAACTTGCATTTTGAAATCGAGCAAAAAGGTGGCGCTAAAAAGGTTAAATTAATTTAAAGGGGGGCCAATTTACTTTTCCCACGCCTCATTTTTCAGCTTTGTTTTTTTTTTTTTTTTTTTTAACAAAAGTTTAAAATATCAAAATAAATTTTGCCAAACAACACAATTTGTGTCCCACTTGTTTTGATTCTTCAAAAAAAAAAAAAAATTTTTTAAAATCTTTATGTTTGAAGCCTAAATGGGGCAAAAGGCTTTAAAAAGTTGGGAAGGGGGGCCAAAAAAACTTTTTTTTTTCAAGGCCGTGTATGTTCCCCCAAATTGCCCTTTAAAATTCCCATTGCCAAAACACCGATTGGTAAATTTGGGAAAATAAAAACCCTTTTAAAATTTATAAATCTCCACTTTAAATTTTTTTGAACAAAATGAGGCCATTCATTTTTTAAAACATTGCCAATGAATGGCCTCCAACCCCCTTAAAAAAAGTTTTTGCTTTTAAATTTTTCCCTTTTTGCCACCAAAACCCTTTAAAAAAAGGCCAAATGTTAGAAAATTTTCCCCGTGATTTGGGGTTTCATTTGACGTGGGCTAAAACCCAAAAAACACATCAGAAACCTGGACATGTGATCCCGATTAAAACCAAAAAAATTTGTTTAACATTTTTTCCCCGAAAAAAATTTTAAAACCCAAAAAACATATAAATCAAAACTAAAGCAAACCCCTTGTAATTTAGTGTGTAAAAAGACAAGCCAATAACCCCCTTTATGTCTGGGGAGGGGGGGAATCAAGTTGTAGGGCCCCTTCCCTTTTAGCAACAAACCTGCATTGTAGTAAAACCCCACAGGGAGAACACACCTCTTTTGGGCCCTTTCTTATTTTTTTAAAAAGGGTTTTTAAAAATTTTAAAGGGATGGAGATCCCCGGGGGTATAAACCCCCTTTCCCCCCTTCTCTAGAAAAACATGAACTGTACGCGGGTATTTTAGGGAAAGTTTTAAAAAATAGGACAGTTACGAAAGAAACCCTATGGGGAAATATTTAGTTTGCAATTTGATTTGAATAGGGGAAAAATATATTACAAAAATTTCTATAAAAGGGGGTAATACGGGGGTTACTCCCCCATTTACTTTGTATTTAAAAACTCACTCTTTACACATTGAAAGTAAAGGCACAAAAAGTTGCACATTGCACTGCAAATTTTGGGAGGCCCAAATCCTTTGTGGGGGCCAAAAAAAATTAGGGTATGTTAAAACGGCATTTTGTGTCCAGGTGAAAATATTTCATCTAAAAAATTACAAATGGGGTTTATCACTGCCGGCAATGACAGACAACCGCAGCGGTGTTCACATGGAGATGCCACTGCAAGGGTTTTCATCACGTCTGTCCCCCTTTCGATGCGATCAAAAATTGCAAAGGGGCATTTTTGATTGCAATCCCCAAGACGGGTAATTTGGCGGGGAAGCAAAAACAGCAGCGGGGATCTCTCAAAGTGAACGCCGTGCGTTTTTTTCAATTGCCCCCAGGGGAAACTCCTCTAAATGTTTGATGCGTCTCTGGGTCCGATCTTTTATGAGACCAACTGAAAAAGCGGGGTGTTTCATAAAGGGGGCAAAAACGCCGGTGAACCCAAAACCCTTAAAAAAGCCAAAAACCCAAAAAATTTTAAAATGTACCCCCTTCTTGGTATTTATTTAGCAGTAAAAACCCCAAAAGGCAAATTTCTAGTTTACCGCGCAATTTTATCTGTAGCATTTTATAATGGAAAGGTTTTAAAAGTTTTGGGTGAACAAATTATTACAAATTAAGAAGATTTTATTAAAAAATTTTAAAATAAAAAAAAAATTTTGTGCAAAAACCAAAAAAAAGTCAATTTAAACTCCCAAAAAAATTGGGAATCCCCGCAAGAAACCCAAAATTTTTTTGATCACCCATATTTTCTATTTTTGCCCTAGGGAATTAAAATCCTTTATTCCTATCTAATTTAAAAACAAAAAAAGTAACTTTTTTTTTAAAACTTTAACCCCCTTTTCCCTTTCCCCAAATTTTAAAATTAACCTAATTTTTAATTTATTCCCCCATCATTTAAAACCCTTTTTCCCTTTGAAAAAGGGGAAAAAACTCCCCCTTTCTATCATCAAGTCTGGTGGAACCCCCACTTTTAACAGGAACCCTTTTAAAACTATAGAAAAGTATAGCTTCAGTAAGGAGCCCACCAACATTTGGGCATCGCCCCTAACTATAGACCAGAACAAATAACCCCCTTGTGACACCGTCTGAGCAGGTGACCTTGTGGGACAGAGGTGAGAGATCACAATTTAAAACGTCATATCTGACCTCGCCGACATGTTTCGCCAGCTAACCTGGCTTTATCAAGGCTTAGAGGTCCGATCACATGTGGTCCTCTAAGCCTTGATAAAGCCAGGTTAGCTGGCGAAAAATGTCGGCGAGGTCAGGCATGACGTTTTAAATTGTGATCTCTCACCTCTGTCTACAAGTGTCACCTGCTGCAGACGGTGTCACAAGGGGGCCTTATTTGTTCTGTGTCTATGAGATTGGGGACGACTGCCCAAGTAGTTGGCTTGGGATCCCTTACTGAAGCTAGTAACTTTGTTTATAGATATAAGGCTCCCCTGTTAGTAGGGGGGGGTTCCACCAGATTTTATGATAGAAAGGGAGTTATTCCCTCTTTCAGAAGAAAAAAAGGGTTAAAATGATGAGGATAGGGGATCGGTTTTTTAAATAGTGTTTTATAGAGGTTAAGAGTTAGATATAATAAAAGTTACGTTTTAGTGTTTAATAGATAGAAAACTGATAGAGTTTAAGTTTGCCTATGGCAAAATAGTAAATATAGAAAGCATGAAGAAGAGCACAAACCAGGTATACCTGCTGCAGCTATAATTTCTTCATCTGTGCTGTTGTGAGAACATCCAATCAGGTCCAAATTATAAGACAAAATATCTTGAAACAGTTGCTTCCTGCTTAGTGTGCAGTCACGCATATGCTGCCTAAAAAACAAGACACAGGAGGGGTTAATGCTTTACTGCATCGTTCTGTCATATCACCTCTTTCTCCCGACACGTGCTGTGTGGCAGGGATAATGTCCGCTTATCACAGCAGTCAATGAGCGCTACGACGTTACCGTAATTCAGCATATTTGTATGTAAAATTGTTTAGTGAGAAGAAAATAAACATGCTGTCAAGACCACTGATAGCTGCTGAGGGACTTATCTTTGTATGTAAATACACTGCTACGTGCGCTGCAAACCTGACAGGATGGTATAACGCTTCATCCTGGGTAGTAACTCTAAGGGGTTGACCTTTTTTTTCAGTAGAAAGATCAGAGAAGGAGAACCCAACTTTGACCTGTTAAGACACAGCAAGGAGTGATATCACCAGCCCAGCCACTGCTAGAGCAGAGAAGTGGTCGGTAACCTATGGAAGCATATATAGACAAGCAGGAGATAACTGTTCTAACTCTGAAAATAAGCATAGTTGGGACAGCAATCTTTATTTACATTTGTCTACATGTTTAAAGCTAATTAATGAGATGGGAATACCCATTATTGTAAACCTGTCTCTACATTTTACAGACCTTATGATGATAGCCATTTTAACAAACCACTGCATCATGTCCAAGGTATTACGGCTTACACCACTGCACTCATCATCATTTAATTCATTATAAATGAGGCAGTGGTTAGTGAAAACGGTTATCTGAAAGGAAACCATAACTATACTCACTCTCTGTGAGGGCAGTATGATGGCTGGTGACCTATGGCAGGTGGGCTTAAGCAGTTTTGATCAAAATGTGAACTAAGAACCTCAAAATTTTTTCATGTGTTCTAAGTAGCAATTCCTATGTCCTTTTTGACAGTTTTTTAGTGCTAGTAGTGTGCTGCTGATATTGGATTGTGTTTGTATGTTACTGCCACACCAGTGTGCACCTATGCTCATTCTTAAAAAAAAAAAAAAAAGTTTTTATTTGGATGTGCAGACCAAATATTGTTCTCTGGACTGTTTGTATGGGGGAGTGACTGCCCCCTCTTTGGTTTTTTGCACTCCACCCATCTGCACAGGCTTTTAAATCAATGCAGAGTAATTTGCAGCTGGAGTCTGCTCTCCCTGAAGTATGGAGGTCTGAACAGGCACCAAGAGAGGCATCGACAGAGTAGGTTCCCACCTGTATTGAGGTCCCTTGTTGATTGGCAGGTAGGCTTAAACTGTTTTGATCAAAAATGTGAACTGAGAACCTCAAAATGTTTCATGTATTCTAAGTAGCAGGGATGCTTTTCCAAAAATTCCTATATCCTTTTTGTCAGTTTTTTAGTGTTAATAGTGTGCTGCTGATATTGGATTGTGTTTGTATGTTACTGCCACACCAGTGTGCACCTATGGCCATTCTTTTCAAAAAGTTGTTTTTTGGATGTGCAAAGCCAAATATTGTTTTCTAGGCTGGTGACCTATGGGTCGCAAGTAAAAAAAAAAAAAAAAAATGATAAAATGTTCACTACTTACCACTGGCAGTCATCATCATTACATGTGCCAGTAAGATCAAATCGACAGAAGAAGGTTTTGGGTTCAATCATGTTGCTGTAAGAAACGGAGCTCAGCAGCAGTTTCTCTTTTGTGCGGAAATATGGACTAAACCTATAAAACATGTAACAATTAAACCTATGTCTATTTAGGAAAGCGAAGAGGGATAAAAGTAGCACATTTTCTAGCGAGATACAATTTAAACAGTATATAGAGGCATCAACATATTATGAATTCCTAGTGGATTTTTGGCTTCCTTGCCACAGACTACTCTTCAGATAGCTGTAATTCATTTGTATGTGTTCAAGAACATTAGTAATGTTTCATAGTAACAATGCAATATTATTTATTTGGTTGCAAGTACAGAAATTAAAATTTTTTGTTGTGCTCAATTTTAAACAAAACTGAAAGAAAATCCAAAGCTGGTGATATGTGCACCACTTTAATAATCATAGTGAAGGGAGGCCACCTTGTGTGCAAGTATGGTATACTGCTTTTAAGACTGAGCAATTCGATACAGTAAAGTCTCTCTACTGCGGCCTCACCAGGTGGACCAAGGTAATGCACACTACCTGTAGTGGAAGTCCATGCTAATGTTATCATTTGTTAAATAAACCTTTTTTGTCTTGAACGCTGTATATTATAGAAGAACAAAGAGCCAATTATGTTGTTAAACCAGAGATGGCTGCAACCAAAGGGCTGTGCATTTTAGCACTTCTAAAAAGACTGCCTCCCGAAGTAGGGGCACCTCCCAGTTTGAGAAACACAGAGTACTTTCACACAGAGCGTTTTTGAATGAATTTTCTTGGGGGGGGCAGAAATGTACAGAATTAGTTGCTGTGCCTTTTTGCACAAAAAACGCATCCAAAAAAAGCACCCAAAATGTGCTCCATTTGAAAGCACCCTTATACAGAAAATATGGATATTCTAGACATGTTGAGGCACATACAATTTGTCAAATCTGTCCAATAGTAAGGGTATGTTCACACGGCGTCTTGCCTCCGTATGAACATCCACTTTTCTGATGCGTCTCTGGGTCCATCTGAACGGACCAAGAGATGCCTCTAAGGCAATGTTCACACAGCAATAACGGAGACGTATTTCAGCCCATAATTTGCGCCGTATTGCGCTCAAATAGGGCAAGATAAGTCCCAGTCATTACGGTAATCCCAGACTCATAGGAACTATGGATTACGTCTCTCTCCCCGCTCGCACAATACGCCGCGGGGGGGGAATAAGTGACATGTCAACTATTCACCACTGTGAATAACGAATGTCTATGGGGCCTGGCACCGCCCCCAAGCACACGGCGTAATTGCGGGCGAAATACGTCCCACAATTACGCCGTGAATAAGCCGTGTGAACCCTACCTAAAAATTAGCAGTGAGATTATCACTGCCGGCAAAGAGACACGCAGCGGTGTTCACATAACAGATCGCCGCTGCGTGTTTGCATTGCGTCTGTCGGGTCCATCTTTCGGATGCGATCCAAGAAATGACATGTCATTTTTTGGATCGCATCTGCAAGACGGACTCGACAAGCGCGATGCAAACACGCAGCAGTGATCTCTCATGTGAACGCCGCTGCGTGTCTGTAATTGCCGGCAGTGATAAACTCACTGCTCATTGTTAGATGCATCTCTGGGTTCGTTCTGATGGACCCAGAGACGCATCAGAAAAGCGGATGTTCATACGGAGGCAAGACGCCATGTGAACATACACCAAGACTGTCTTGTCGACTACAGTAACTGGAGCGCCACCTTCATTTTTTAAACTGCTCTAAAAATATGAAAGCTGAGCTCCGATAGGTTGCTACGAGCAACACACACAGTTTTACTTTTAGATTGTTTTGATAAATGGGGCAGATTATTTCCCAAAGAGTTTTCCTATGCTCTCCGAAAGCAACCCGCACAACTGGGGGGGGGGAAGCAATGAGGTAGTGATTGTGGCTGGTTAGGTGTGGGCGACTGTTCCCTACTTGTTCTTTTTTTATTTGCTCTCATTATCAGATATAAAATTTTGTTTACGCTGAAAGAGTTACCGTATGGCCGTGTTCACACGGCTTATTCACGGCGGATTTGTGCGCCGTATTGAGCGCACAAATTCCCCCGTATTAAAGGGGCGGGGGGGGGGGGCGGGGGCGGGGCGGGCGCGGCGGGGGCGCCGCTCCCGGCCCCATAGACAATGCATTGTTTACGGCGCGTCGCGCCGTAAATAATGTGCATGTCACTTTCTCCCCCGCGGCGGATTTGCCGAGCGGGGAGGAGCGACGGAATCCACTTTTTCTCTATGAGAGCAGTGGTTACCGTAATGACTCCGACGGACTGGCGCCGTATTGAAGCGCAAATCCGGCGCGGAATACGGCGCCAATACTCGTCGGCAAATAAGCCGTGTGAACGGGCCCTAAGTGTGCACCAAATAATTTCAGTCATGACCAGTAGAAAAAAAGAATAAGAAAAACGTGGTATATGCAAGCTGAAAAGAATTTTGGCTTCCATATTAATAGCTTCTGAAAGCAGCAATATTGGCTGGACGACATATGCTTCCAGCTGGAGAAATTTCACAGCAATAAAATAGGCTATTTAGTCAATGCCTTATGGATAAAGATTTCCCATGTGACCTTAACATTTTCTTTTCTTACCGATAGGATTTGAAAACTAGAAGTGGACTCCGATAGGGACCAAAAGGTAATGGTCTTGCATCAGTCTGTTTAGTTTGAATGGTAAACCAATCTACATCAACAGGTATTTCCTAATGGAAAAAAAATGGAAAAACAAAGTTAGTAAAAAATCCCAGAAGGCAGCAAGATCTTTTCAGATATCAGAACGTAATGGGATTTTCTAGCGTAAGAATATTTTTTTTTTACCAAATTGCTGTTGAACCCTCTAAAGCAGGCATCCTCAAACTGCGGCCCTCCCGCTGTTGGGAAACTACAACTCCCATCATGCATTTAAATACTCTAGAACAGTGGGAATGATGGGAATTGTAGTTTCCCAACAGCTGGGAGGGCCGCAGTTTGAGGATGCCTGCTCTAAAGTATTACGTTTATGTTCAGTGTGAAATTCTACATTCCAAAAAGCTACAATTTAAAAGGAAAATTTGTATTTATCAGTGTATACTTTATAGAGTGTTTCATTTTTGGACCATTTTCTAATATTTTTAAATGTATTATTTTTTTTTTGTTTTGCTCCTGCATAGGTTGAAAAAGAAAAAAATATATAATCTGGAAAAACATTTAATTTTCTTTAATGCCCTGTTCTGAGATCCAGTAAGTTCAATTAATGCTTGTAGTGAAACCTTTCATTTTGCCACACACAGCAATGCCAAGTATGTTCACTGCCTAAACGGGTTCTCTGTTTTAGAAAACTCAATTTCATGTACTCCATTATAAAATTCTGGATTCACAGTGCCCTCATCCTTAGGCCAGAATGAAGAGGTATCACAAAGAGTGCCTATTACTCTGGAGGACCTGGCCTGCATTACACTTATTGATATAAATGGGCATTGTGTAATACCCGATTTGTCCTTTAGTGATGCTGCATAAAAATTTACATTTACTGTCAGATTTCTATCACAAATTACAGCTTATTGCTAGGTGCCCCAGTGGGTGGACACTTTGCGGGACATGTATGAAAACGGTCTAGGTGTAAGACTTTTTGTTGTTGCCCATAGCAACCAATCACAGCTCCCTTTTCATTTTTTCAGAGATCTATATAAAATTAAAGGGGAGCTCTGATTGGTTGCTATGGGCAACCAAGAAAGTCAGTTTTCATACATGAGGCCCTTAATAGTTAATTTGTGCGGCAAGAGCTAAAACAACAAAAAGTATAGATCATTTAACATTAAAAAATGATGTTAATTGTGTTTATGTCTATAGGTTTACATTGAATTTTCCTTGTATATTTGCAAGTTTTAGTTTGAAGTGACAGGGGGACATGTATGAAAACTGTCTAGGTGCAAGACTTTCTTTGTTGCCTTTAGGCTATGTCTAAACAGCACCGGTTTGTGGTCAGATTTTCGGCATATTCAGTATTTAGAATCTGCTGAAAGTCCAACTGTAACCAGTGCCCCATGGACTGTAATAGAAAAGCTGTGCTGTAGTCTACACAGCACAGATTTTTCCAGTCAGTTTTAAAACTTGCTGGATCTTCCGCCGGATTCCCGTCCCGTCAATGTACTGAACGGAGGGTAAATCTGAAAACCACGCAAAAAAAAAAAAAACCGGCAAAATTCTGTTGGATTTTGGACGCCATTTTAACACTGCGGTGAAGACATAGCCTTCACAGCAGAGGAAATGTATGAAAACTATCTAGGTGTTTGGCTATGTTCACACGGTTTTAAATTTGGGCCCGCACTTTCCCGCAAATACGAGCAAAAAGGGGCCCCCAGTCTTTAAACTTAAAAATCCACAGTTCCCCTTTGAGAATTTGGGGAATTCCGCCTCCTCTCCCGCTCGGAACAATATGGCGAGAGAAGTGACATGTCATTTATTCACCGTGCTTACACACCGTGAGTAATCACAGTCTATGGGGCCGCGGGCTACCGGCCCCCCCGCATTGTGGGAGTACGCGAGCTCCCAAACACTCGGCGTAATTGCGGGGTGTACTGTACGCCCTGCAATTAGCCTTTGGAAATTTTTTTTTTTAACCAAAAGTTTTTCCTTTGTTTGCCCAAAAAAAACCAGCCCAAGACGCCCTTTAAATTATTTTTCCAGGGGCACAATATAAAATGAAAGGGGCGCTTGTTTGGGTTTTGGCAAAGGGAACAAAAAATTTTAACACCGGGCTTTTCCTACATGAGCCCTTTAACCAATTTTTGCCCCAAAAGGGCTTCTTTAAAATGTGGGGGTTGCCCAAACAAAAAATTTTCCTTTAAATTATTTTAGTTTTCCTTTTTTCCCCCTTTTTTCATTTTTAAAATGCAATAATAATCCCAAAAAAGGCATTTTTTCAGAAAAAAGGAAAATTAAACAGTCCCTTAGAGGCCCATTGGTTTTTCGGTCAAAAAAAATTGTTGTTTAAAGTTTTAAAAAATTTTTAACTCAAAGGTTTCCCTGGGGCCAAATCCAAAGGGTTGCAGGATGCTGAAAACGGGGAAAAATTTTTTAATGGCAAAAGGAAAATTTATTTTTTAATAAAAATTTTTATTTGTTTGGAAACTATAAAGGGCCTCAAGTAACAAGGGAAAAAACCAAATTTCTGCTTCTTTTAATAGAGTGCTTTAAGGGGGCATAATGGGTAACAGCCAGGGCGGGGTCGGAACCCCAAACCCCCGGGACTCCTCAATTTTTTCCCAAAAACCTCCGACTCCGGGACCCCCTCATCCCGGCGATTTTTAAGGATAACTTTACTGTTTTTTAAAAGGTAACACCCGGCTTTTTCCAACAATGAAACAAAATCGAGTTTATTTGGGTAGATAAACAACTTACAACCCAAAAGGGAAAACAATCCCTTCGCCCTTGTGCAAAACTTGGGGTAGAGTTGAAAAAAAAAGCTGTATTTGTTTCCAAGCCCCTGCACCCAACCCTTTTGGGAATGTGTAAAAGAGATCTGGGATCAGTTTTTAATAAAAGCCCTGCTTGAATAGATCCAAGCCCAAAAGGGATTCAGGAAAGTATTGAAAACCAAAAAGGGTTTGGTTTTTCCCAAATCCCTAACAAAATAAAAAATTTTTTAAATTTTGTTTTTTGGACCCAAAATTAAAAATGCAGATACAGGAAAAACTGCAGAACTAAGCAAAATGCTAAATATTTTGCATTTCAAATTTAAATGTATCAGTTGGGTAAAAAATGAATAAAAAATTTAACAGTACCCCAAGTGAAAAGCTGTATGGAGGGGAGAGTTTTGGACCTTTGAAAGTAACGAGTTCAAAACTTTGGGTTTCCCAAAATTTTGGGCTTGTCAGTGAAAAATTTATTTTTTAAGGGATATGACTTTAGAACAAAAAAAAAAAAAATGTAAATATCAAAAACATTTGCAGGAAACATTTGTGGGAATTTCTCTAAATTTTGGGTTCTGAAAATGGGAAATTCCCTCCATCGACCCCTGTTACATGGACCTAAATTTGGATTTTAATTATTTCCAGGCAAAGAGAACGGCCTCTTTACCTAATTTGGGTTTGGGGGGGAAAATTGGGTTAAACCACGGGGGGAAACATTTAAAAATGTGGGGGTATAAAGGAATTCCCCTCAGCCACGGGCCCAGTTTTGATAAGGGTTTAACTCTTTCTATTTCTTTGAAAGGGGGTAAAAAAATTTTTGCT
>JAODAL010079549.1:0-12541 GCA_025379985.1 Phyllomedusa bahiana | reverse complement strand
TTTTTTTGCCACCTCCAAATGTCATTGGCCCCCCTTTGCCTCATCTGCTGCTGTGGCTGCTGTCGTGACCTCCACACTGTGTCATTGTGCCACTCTGTGGCCTACTCCTGTTTTTCCACCTCCAAAATGTCATTGTACTGCTGTCTGACCTCATGCTGCTGCTGCTGTCGTGCCCTCCACACTGTGTCATTGTGCCACTCTGTGGCCTACTCCAGTTTTTGCCACCTCCAGAATGTCATTGTGCCACTGTCTGACCTCATGCTGCTGCTGTGGCTGCTGTCGTGACCTCCACACTGTGTCATTGTGCCACTCTGTGGCCTACTACTCTTTTTCCACCTCCAGAATGTCACTGTGCCACTGCCTGACCTCATGCTGCTGCTGTCGTGCCCTCCACCATGTGTCATTGTGCCATTCTGTGGCCTACTCCAGTTTTTGCCACCTCCAGAATGTCATTGTGCCACTGCCTGACCTCATGCTGCTGCTGTGGCTGCTGTCGTGACCTCCACACTGTGTCATTGTGCCACTCTGTGGCCTACTCCAGTTTTTGCGACCACCAGAATGTCATTGTGCCACTCTCTGACCTCATGCTGCTCCTGCTGCCGTCACCTCCACTCTCTGTCCATGTGCCACTCTGTAGCCTACTACTCTTTTGCCACCTCCAGAATGTCATTGTGCCACTGCCTGACCTCATGCTGCTGCTGTCGTGACCTCCACACTGTGTCATTGTGCCACTCTGTGGCCCACTACTGTTTTGCCACCTCCAGAATGTCATTGTGCCACTGCCTGACCTCATGCTGCTGCTGTCATGACCTCCACACTGTGGCATTGTGCAACTCTGGGGTCTACTACTGTTTTGCCACCTCCAGAATGTCATTGTGCCACTGCCTGACCTCATACTGCTGCTGTGGCTGCTGTCGTGACCTCCACACTGTGTCATTGTGCCACTCTGTGGCCTACTCCTGTTTTGCCACCTCCAGAATGTCATTGTACTGCTGTCTGACCTCATGCTGCTGCTGCTGTCGTGCCCTCCACACTGTGTCATTGTGCCACTCTGTGGCCTACTCCAGTTTTTGCCACCTCCAGAATGTCATTGTGCCACTGTCTGACCTCATGCTGCTGCTGTGGCTGCTGTCGTGACCTCCACACTGTGTCATTGTGCCACTCTGTGGCCTACTACTGTTTTGCCACCTCCAGAATGTCATTGTGCCACTGTCTGACCTCATGCTGCTGCTGTCGTGTCCTCCACCATGTGTCATTGTGCCACTCTGTGGCCTACTCCAGTTTTTGCCACCTCCAGAATGTCATTGTGCCACTGCCTGACCTCATGCTGCTGCTGTGGCTGCTGTCGTGACCTCCACACTGTGTCATTGTGCCACTCTGTGGCCTACTCCAGTTTTTGCCACCTCCAGAATGTCATTGTGCCACTGCCTGACCTCATGCTGCTCCTGCTGCCGTCACCTCCACCCTCTGTCATGGTGCCACTCTGTGGCCTACTACTCTTTTGCCACCTCCAGAATGTCATTGTGCCACTGCCTGACCTCATGCTGCTGCTGTCGTGACCTCCACACTGTGTCATTGTGCCACTCTGTGGCCTACTACTGTTTTGCCACCTCCAGAATGTCATTGTGCCACTGCCTGACCTCATGCTGCTGCTGTCATGACCTCCACACTGTGTCTTTGTGCCACTGTGTGGCATACTACTGTTTTGCCACCTCCAGAATGTCAGTGTGCCACTGCCTGACCTCATAATGCTGCTGTGGCTGCTGTCGTGCCCGCCACACTGTGTCATTGTGACACTCTGTTGCCTATTCCTGTTTTTGCCACCTCCAGAATGTCATTGTGACACTGTCTGACCTAATGCTGCTGTGGATGCTGCTGTCAACTACACACTCTTTCACTGATGTTGCAACATGAGCTCTCAGCTTGTTTTTTTCCAGCTTTCGTTGCCATGACTTTATCAGGCTACATTCCCGCTTGAGTTTTTTGGTCAGTTTTGCCCTCTTAAGTGCCCAGGGAATTTTATTGTGTAGCGATTCTAAGAGTGACAGCAGTCATCTGCATGTCATACTAAAACACATTGTATGAAGACCAAACCAAGCTCCCTCTGCATATTTAAGCATGGCACAACATTCTACAGCACCCTGCAGGCTCTGTGCAGCCTGGAAATAGCTGTTTTTTAACGCGATTCGTGCCGAAGTAATTCGGACCGAAACGAATTTTGTCGGAATATTCGGCGAAGTGACCGAACCGAATTTTTGAGAAATTCGCCCATCTCTAATAGTGACCATAATATAATAAACTTCCATTTATCCTTCAATGGAGCTTTTTGTCATGGAGCCACAAAAACACTGAATTTGAGGAAGGCTAATTTTATCCAGCTTAGAGAGGCCCTAAACCGTATTGATCGGGACAAGGTGTTTAAAAATAGCAGAACAAAAAATAAATGGGAGATCTTTAAAAACATCTTAGGCACCCACTGTAAGAGGTACATACCATATAGTAAAAAAATAATTAGAAACAGGAAAAACCCAATGTGGATCAACGCAATAAAAAATAAAAAAGAAAGCGTTTCAGCTACTAAAACAGGAGGGCAGTGAAGAGGCACTAAGAAGCTATAAGGAAAAAAATAAAATATGTAAAAAAATGATTAAGGCAGCAAAGCTGGAGACGAATATTTTTTTAACTATATAAATAGTAAAAAGATTAAAAAAGAAAATATTGGCCCTTTAAAAAGTACTATAGACGGCGATGAGAAAAAAGCAAACCTATTAAACTATTTCTTCTCCACTGTGTTTACCGAGGAGGATGAGCTTCCTGTTGATGAGCAAAGGGAGGAGGTAAATTCCTCAAATGTTTGTCTAACTCAGGAAGAAGTGCAGCTCCACGTTAGAAAGCTTAAAATAGACAAATCCCCAGGCCCTGATGGTATACAGCCACGTGTCCTAAGGGAGTTAAGTAATGTGATAGATAGGCCCCTATTCTTAATATTTATGGACTGTATAATAACGGGGTATGTCCCAAATGATTGGTGCATAGCAACTGTGGTGCCAATATTCAAAAAGGGATCAAAAAGTGATCCAGGAAACTATAGGCCGGTAAGCTTAACCTCTCACTGAAAATAAATGTATAACGCCGTTCCAGCATGGGTTTATGAAGGATCGGTCCTGTCAAACTAATCTCATCAGCTTCTATGAGGAAGTTAGTTCCAGACTGGATCAGGGTGAGGCACTGGATGTCATATATTTGGATTTTTCTAAAGCATTTGATACTGTTCCACATAAAAGGTTGGTAAGTAAAATGAGAATGCTTGGACTGGGGGGAAATGTGAGCAAGTGGGTAAGCAACTGGCTCACTGATAGAAAACAAAGGGTGGTAATTAATGGTGCATACTCAGACTGGATCCCTGTTACTAGTGGGTTACCACAGGGCTCACTATTGGGCCCTATCCTCTTTGATATTTTCAGAAATGATCTTAAACAGGGATTGCACAGTAGAATATCGATCTTTGCAGGATGATACTAAGCTCTGTAAAGGAATCCACACAGTAGAGGATAATGTGTTATTACAAAGGGATCTGGATAGGTTGGAGGCCTGGGCAGAGAAGTGGCAGATGAGGTTTAACACTGATAAGTGCAAGGTTATGCACATGGGGACGAAAAATCCATCACATGATTACATGTTAAATGGAAAAATGCTGGGTAAAAGTGACATGGAGAAGGACTTGGGAATCCTGGTGGACAGTAAACTTAACTGTAGCAGCCAGTGTCAGGGAGCAGCAGCCAAGGCTAATAGGATCATGGATTGTATTAAAAGGGGCATAGATGCACATGATGGGAACATTATTCTCCCACTATACAAGTCACTAGTTAGACCACACATGGAATATTTTGTACAGTTTTGGGCACCAGTGCACAGGAAAGACATTGTAGAGCTTAAACAGGTACAAAGGCGGGCAACAAAAATAATAAAAGGACTGGGTGGACTGCACTACCCAGAAAGATTAGCAAGGTTAGGGTTATTTGGTTTAGAGAAAAGACGGCTTCGGGGGGACATAATAAATATGTTTAAATATATTAAGGGCCAATATAGAGATCTCGCTAAGATTTATTTATACCCAGGACTGTATCTAGAACAAGGGGACATCCTCTACGTCTTGAGGAAAGAAACTTTCTACATAAACATAGAAAGGGATTCTTAACTGTTAGAGCGGTGAGACTGTGGAACTCTCTGCCAGAGGAAATTGTCATGGTGAATTCATTAACAGAGTTCAAGAAGGGCTTGGATGCATTTCTAGAGCGTGATAATATAACAAGTTATAGTGACTAGGATTCTGAAGAAGGGTCTGGATACATTTCTAGATGTAATATAATAAGTTATAGTGACTAGGATTCTGGAGAGGGGTTGTTGATCCAGGGATTTATTCTGATTGCCAGATTGAAGTCAGGAAGGATTTTTTTCCCTAGCGTGAGGACAATTGGCTTCTACCTCATGGGGGTTTTTACCTTCCTCTGGATCAACACTTTAACACTTTAGCAAAATGGGCTGAACTGGATCGACGTATGTCTTTTTTCGGCCTGACAAACTATGAAACTATGATATATGCAGGGCTGTGGAGTCGGAGTCGTGGAGTCGGAGTCGGAGCCCATTTTGGTGGAGTCGGAGTCGGAATAAAATAGACCGACTCCGACTCCCAAAATATTTAATAAATTGGTCTAGTTAGTTCATTGCAGTATGTGCTGAATATATTTTCATAAGAATTTGTGAAAATAATGAAATGTCCTGTAAAGGTCTGCTCTATTCCTTATATAAGCATCTAGGCTGTTAATTGAAATTAATGTGTGCTGCACTTTATGTACATGCTCAGTTGTGAAGCTTCTTGCTACAGATCAGAGGAAAAGCACTGGGAAGGAATGACTGCACTCATCACAGATCTGCTAGAGAAAACAGGATTAAAGAAGTTTGCTTACTACATAAAGGGACTGTTATAGACAACATTTTGTAAATATTTTGGTCAGTAGATTTTACTTCAGTCATGAACTATAGACAGTTCAGCAGGTCTCTCACTGCACACAGGTTTCTATGGTAACCTGCATACCAGAAAGCCTGTTATCTGATTAGCTGAGAGGAGTAACCTCACCCCCACGGAATGATAGGACTGAGTTCTGAGTGAACTTACAAGGTTTAGCACCATTATCTGCAGTAAGCAAAGTATACAAGTGTTGTGACTGTGAGGACTGGAAGCTTGACTTTATCTGTAATTATGTTGGAGAACACAATTTCCTGCTCTGTCGGAAGAAGGGCTTGAAGTTAATATATGCTAATCACTGCTGGAGACCCACCCACAGCCTGAGGAGACAGAGTGACTGCTTGTCAGCCAGTGAATCATCGTCCCTGAGGAAAACACCTTTAAGGCAAGTGCTTCTTAGCATCTAAACTTTCAATAAACTGTACATAAATCAATTGTCCAAAGTATATGTTCTCTCTGTATGCTTCATGTGTTTTCTTGCTTCTCCTCTGAGCTCTTGTTTGGAGAGATTAGCTGCTCTGATGGCTTATATATGCTCTACATAGAATTTAAGGGGGAAAACTGTTTTCTAACATCTCATATTTAGAAATACAGAAACACACATGTGAGAAAGTACTGTAGTTGTAAAAGCTGTTGCCAAAGCACTGCTAGTAGTTTCACTTTGTAGACTGTGAAGCAGTATGATGTAAAACACCCAGGGCCTGATGTATGAAAACTGTCTAGGTGTAGAAGTTTTTGTTGCCCATAGAAACCAATCAGAGCTCCCCTGTTATATAGTGCTGTGGAGAAATTAAAGCAGAGCTCTGATTGGTTGCTATGGGCAACAAAGAAAGTTTTAGACCAAGACCGTTTTCATACATCAGGCCCTGTATGCAGAAAAAAGCCTGATACTGAAAGTTCAGCATAAAGATATCTAAATAAAACACATATTACAAACTTTTTATTTGTCATGATATATCTGTACTATTGATTTATGCAAAGTTTGTTTTATTTCTACCCAAAGTTATACTCGCTATTCTTTCAGAGATTACAATATACCTTTTTTTTTTTTTTCATAGGCCCAAATTATTTTGAGGACGATTTTATTGTATTATAATATGTCTAAGAAGCTTCCTATAAAGTCAGCTGTCTTTGAGCATTCACACGGGACGGAAGATAAAAAATATTTTGTGTGTCAGTGTAAGATAAGTGACCCAGATGAAAACAAATGCTGTGATGTCAAAATCAGTGCATATTCAGGAAGCGATAAAAACGCTCCTACAAGAGCTTCCAATCTAAAAAGACATTTAAACCGCTTCCACCCAGAAGTTTTCAAATCTATGACTGAGAAGGATCAGAGTGACACCAAAAAAACCAGTGCCCAGCACTTCCCGCCAGGCAAAGGAGGACGAAAGAGTGTCTCAAACATCAGTAACAAGATATTTTGTAAGTGACAAAATTACTGTAACAATTACAGCAGATGTGTTTAAAAGACAGCTCATACAGCTTGTTGTGAAGGACGGTGTACCATTATCATTATTTGCTCGACCAGCTTTTACAGCTCTTAATGGAGAAATGGCCCGCAAACTTGGTGTTTCTCTGGAAAGAGAAAGTATTAGAAAATTAGTGATTGAAGAAGCCTTTAACCAAAAAGAAGATCTTAAAAAGATTCTCAAGAGACGCTTTATATATCTTAAAATGGATGCCTGCACACGTCACAGAGTGAACTATTTTGCTATAAATGTTCGATTTGTTTGTGACAACAAAAAATTTGTTACCAAGACGCTGGCAGTAAAGGACACTAAAGCTCATCACACCAGTCAGTTTCTCCAGGCCTTAGTGGAAAATGTTCTGCAAGATTATGAACTCAAAAAAGAACAGATTCTTGCTATTGTAACAGACAATGCTTCAAATAATGACACGTACAATTAAACTGATGAATGAGAATAAGGAAGGTGAACAACAGTTAGAAGAAAACTTTGGATTCAGTATGTGTGAGATGGAAGGCCACAGTCCTGATCTTGTAACTGAGGAACAAACAGATATTCCTACAGAACAACAGCAACATGAATTAGATCTTGCTGAAGCTGCTTCAAAATTCTGTCATATTTATCACATGCGCTGTGCTGTGCACACACTGCAGCTGGCGATAAGAGGGCAGTCTGCAAGAGGGACATGCTGGAACTCTGATTGGCAAGGTGAGGCAATTGGCTATTGCTGCCCGAACCCCTAAAATTGATTCTATCTTGAAGAGACGTGCTGGGAAAGGGGCAATTGTAGATCAAGCCACTCGGTGGGGCAGTACTTATTTGATGATTGAACGATTAGTTGAGCTGAAACCCTTTCTTGTGGACATGGTCAACCCTCAGGTGACATTAAGTGAAGGTCAATGGACACAGGTGGCTGAATTAAAAGAACTGCTTCAACACCCATTCACAGTGACTAAAAAATTACAAGCTGAGGATTTAACTCCTGGAACTTTCATAAAGGAGTGGGAAGAACTTGCTTTTTAGCCTATCCCAAAGAGGAGGCTTAATCGCAGATGGCATTGCTGCTTCAATGAAAAGGAGAGAGACATTGTTATTAGATAACAAAATTCTTTTGGCAGCTGTTTATGTGGACCCAAGTCATCGTATATTGCTGGATGATCAACAGATTACTAAAGGAAAAGAAGCTCTGACTGAGGTAGCAATTAGAATGAGTGGGCTACAGGACTGCCAAGAAGAAGAGGAATTGGGTCTTGCCAGTGCTTCTGCCATATCTTCAGCCTCATCAGATCAGGGCCATCATAACACCATCATGGGCCCCCGGGCAGAGCAGTGCACTGGGCCCCCCAAACACCCCAAGCCCTTTGGGTGGGGTCACAGTACGATATTACATTGGTTCAAGATATCCGTTGGGGTACCATGAAAAAAGGGTACTGTAGCAAATACCATACAAACCCATTGGGGATAATAACTATGCTATTAAGTCCCGTAAAATAAGTGTATGCACTGAGAAATAGAGCAAAATATATCCCACACAGGGCTACACCTGCTCTATTATTCCCTATGATTCTGTCGCAGTATCTGACCGGGGTACTTCTTTTCAAAAATCCTGACAGATACCTCAGGCTTATACAATTTGTATTTGAACCCACCCTTACAGGAACAATTATTGAAAGCAAACTCATAACAGTTCCATGTGGACACAATCTTAAAGGAGTTGTGTACTACAGGGATCGCTGCTTTTTATGTTAAAGACCTTGCAAAAACAAGTCACTTTGCAATATATGTCCATTAACAGTGCCCTACCTATTCCTAAAATATCCCTCTTGTTGGGCTGCATCAGCTCCCAGGTTGCTATAGCTTACAGACCTGTGTGATCTCTCCTGATAGGCGCCAGCACTGTTTTGCTATAGCTACAGACCTGTGTGATCTCTCCTGATAGGCTGCCAGCACTGATTCCCTATAACTACAGACCTGTGTGATCTATCCCGATAGGGTGCCAGCATGGTCACTATAGCTACAGACCTGTGTGATCTCTCCTGATAGGCTGCCAGCACTGGTTGCTATAGCTACAGACCTGGGGTGATCTCTCATGATAGGCTGCCCACGCTGGTCACTATAGCAAACAGATCTGTGTGATCTCTCCTGATAGGCTGCCAGCACTAGTCCCTATAGCTACAGACCTGTGTTATCTTTCCTGATAGGCTACCAGCGCTGGTTGCTATAGCTACAGACCTTGCTTCTACTGCAGCCTAGTGGAAGCCAGTAAATGTCCCTGAATTCAAAGTGAAACCAAGAAAACAGGACTGAGGGTGAGAGGAATCAATGTAGTGAGACAACCCCTTTAAGCCCGGGGCCCCACACGCCACTCATATAAAGTACTTATGTCTAATTTGTCTTTTTTTAATCTAGACTTTGGAAACTCTCTCCTTGAAATTGTGTGTTTTGTCATGTATAACGGTGACCTCCTGTCTTCTCTTTACCTCCTTGTTTTTGGTGGTCGTCATTTCTGAAGTCCCCGATTGGGTTCAGCAGTCAAGGTGCCATTGTCTGACTTCAAACCCCTCCAAGTCATTTACTTTAAAGTGGTGAAGTCCGACAATGGCACCTTCTTGAATGCTGAACCCAATCAGGACTTCAGAAATGACGACCACCAAAAACAAGGGGGTAAACAGAAGACCTTATAAATACGTATATTATAGGAGTGGCTGTGTGTCCTGGGGGCTTAGGGTGGCCAAACACATGAAATTTTTATATTACTGAACCCCTGTAAGTGTGTGTTAATAAAGTCCCCAGCTGACCAGTGTTCACACAGAACAGAAGACTGTCCCTCTTGTCTCATTTGTGGTTTATTGTAAACTCTTCCCTTTCTGCATATATATGATTTATATTCAGTATATATATATATATATATATATATATATATATATACATAGCTCTACGTTGCTCCTGGAATGTGCAGCGTACAGCTCCTGCAAGGTCCAGAGCAGACCTGGGCACTCCCGGAGCACAGTAATATATATATATATATATATATATATATATATATATATATATATATATATATATATATAATATATATATATATATATATATAATTATATTATAAATTTTATATATATTTTAATATTAAATATAAATAACACTGTTTAAAATCATATATGCAGAAAGGGGAAAGTTTACAATAAACCACAAATGAGACAAGAGGGGACAGTCATCTGTGTGAACACTGGCTCAGCTGGGGGCTTCATTTGTATTCACTGATCTTGTCAGTGAGGGGTTTGGAGGGCCAGACATGCAGCAGTCTATAGAACCTATGAGCTGCTGCTGTGTGGCTGGAGGCACAGGGTGAAGCTGTTATATGATACAGCATGTGCTCAGCCGTCCTGACCCATTTCACTGCCCCGTAGAGCCCCTGTACTTTCTGCTGTGCTGAGCCAGGTCCCAGTCCCAGAGGACTCTGCTGCAATCTGAAGTCCGTGACTGTGGCCACAGCGAGGTGACCGGAAACCCTCGGGAGGTGAGGGAGATGTCTTGAGGGGGAGCAGAAGCAGCGTCAATAAGCTTGAGTTTACACTTCCCGGCGGGGGAGGGGGGACGTGCTGCTCTCATATCAGCTCCTGAGTGACTGCCGCGCAGGCAGGACAGGAGAGGAAGCAGAGACTCGGCAGCCTCTGCTATTTTTAAGTGACAGGCGACGTGCCTGTGTTTACACTGA
The DNA here is from genome assembly GCA_025379985.1 of Phyllomedusa bahiana. Classification (NCBI taxonomy): domain Eukaryota; kingdom Metazoa; phylum Chordata; class Amphibia; order Anura; family Hylidae; genus Phyllomedusa; species Phyllomedusa bahiana. The sequence goes on along the minus strand of JAODAL010079549.1, from coordinate 2,331 downwards.
CTCCTTGCAGGGCCCCTGATCTCAGGGGGCCCCAGGGCACTGGCCTACCTGGCCCAATGGGAGAGACGGCCCTGCATCAGATGAAGAGTTTAACTTTGAAAAGTATTTGGATGACATGGAGCAGGCAAAGCGTTGCCGCAGGGAAAAAGATTCCACTCCTACAGCAAACAGACTGACTGTATTTCAGCAAAATTTTTTCACTTGCTCTCAAAGAAGTAGAAGAGTTCAACCGATCATCAAAACTGACTGTGCATGAGGCAATCCCTATATACCCCGAGATTGTTAGAGATGTTGTTGCCCATGTGGTCACCGCTTTGCCGCCAACCCAAGTTAGTGTAGAGAGGCTGTTCTCTAGCCTTAAAATAATTCGATCAGCTTTGAGGTCATCTATGAAAGAGGATCTGATGGAGGCAATACTTTTTCTCAGAACAAATTCATAGACTCCACAAATGATATTCAGGACGTTGTTGTTGAAAACTGTTTTTTTTCCCACTTACTGCAGCGTTTTGCATATTTGCAATTTAATAAAGTTTTTTGTGTTCTAAAGTTGTATCCAATAAATATATTTTATATTCTACCTAAATAGCTTGATTATTGTATCATAAGGATGATAAAAAGCTTAAATTAAGTTATCTTTTATGTATGAGGGAGTCGGAGTCGGAGTTAGGGGAAATTGAGGAGTCGGAGTCGGGACTTTGGCTTACCGACTCCACAGCCCTGGATATATGTTTAGTCTATAGTGTTAACCCATGTATGCATTACAGAGAACTGATCTATAGGCTATATAAGTCTACTAATATAAAGCGGACAAATCCTTTATCCAACACTAAAACAACACTTAACTCACATCATATGGAGTTAGAGATATTTGAATTATAAAGAAGAATGGAGAAAAGATACCTCTGGAACAATTGTATGATATATGTATATATATATAGTCAAGCACTGCAGTCACGTGTAGCCCTTGGTCACTTGTGGCCCTGCTCAAAGTGCCCGCTCTAAGTGTGAATTAAACCAGAATTCCCAGTTATGTAGCTCCATGGAATTTCTTCTTCTGATCTGACGAACCCTATTTTTTCTCATCCACAGGTATGCTTCTCCTTCTGACCAACTACTGCTCCCATCCTTCATTTGATGTACGCTTCTCCTTCTGACCAACTACTGCTCCCATCCTCCATTTGAAGTATTCTTCTCCTTCTGACCAACTACTGCTCCCATCCTCCATTTGAAATATGCTTCTCCTTCTGACCAACTACTGCTCCCATCCTCCATTTGATGTATGCTTCTCCTTTGATGTGTATCTGTAATATAGTCATAACTTGTTATCACAATTGCCATCTTCTCTACCCCAATTCTTGTTCACATCTGATAGTCTGCTTAGGATGGTAGTTAGTATATAGTCAAGCACTGCAGTCACGTGTCAAAGTGCCCCCGCTCTAAGTGTGAATTAAACCAGAATTTAACCAGGATTGAACAAGGATTGCAAGGTAACAGCTACTTAATCTTTTCCATTCACAGCATTCTAAACTGTCTCACACTATGCTTTTCCTTCCCACCATCATCTCTATCGCCACTTTCCTTGCACTAACTGCCTATCCCCAAACACCCTCACTGGGCAAAGAGCTCTACATCTCTCCATGTATTCTACCCTTTCACCTGTCTGTTTCCACCAACCTTCCCCACTGTTTTTGCCCTTTCCCCACCAAACAAACCCTGTCAAACTACGTCTATCCTACTCCCACCTGCCACCCTCTCACTGCTCCTCCGGCTGGGTGGGGACTATCCCCTTTAAACCCCGGGCCCCCCCAGACATTCCCATATTGTCTCTCCCTTTTCTAACAGATGCACCACTACTAATTCCATTAACCCCTTCAACCTGAAGCACATCCCTCTGACCCCTACTCCCCCTACCCTCTCCCTGGAGCTCTCTGGAATACACGGTCTGTATGTAATAAACTCTCCTACATACATATTCATCTCACGCAACTTACTCTTCCTTGGTCTGACTGAAACATGGCTCACACCCTCTGACACAGTGTGCCCTGCTATTCTCTCTTTTGGCTGCCTCCAACTTACCCATACCCCTCGCCCTGGTAACAAGCATGGAGGAGGTGTTGGCCTCCTCCTGTCTGACACTTGTTCCTTCGTCCCTTCTCCAACTTTGCCTTTCCTCACACTCTCCTCCTTTGAGGTGCACTCTGTCCGCATCTACTACCCCTCCAAACTCCAAGTGGCTGTTGTATACAGACCACCAGGCCCTGCAACTGCCTTACTCGACCACTTTGCTTCCTGGCTTGTCTATTTTCTTTCCACTGACATCCCCCTATCACA
>JAODAL010079548.1:0-12541 GCA_025379985.1 Phyllomedusa bahiana | reverse complement strand
ATTTCGCTGAGCTTTTTGGGCCCACGGCAAGGCGGTCCTATCCTATGAGACAGGGAAGACATGAGGCTGAAACAGGAAAGCTATTCTATTAAAACGGGGGTCATGTGATTTTTCCCAATCGCAACCAACAACCCTATGACGTCGCACACACACTCACCCGCCTATTCTGTAATTGTTTTGTGGCCCCCAAAAATTAGGGGGAGCGCCGAAAAAGGCGCGATTTAAAAATATGCAAGATTTTAAACCTTAATTATCGTATCTGGAAATTTCGATCACATAAAACCTTGCCGATTTAAATTTTTCGATAAAAATCGCTAAACACTAGGGGTTTAAGGAGAAAAGGGGGGGTAGGACAGGAGGTAGGGTCGAGAGAAGGTGCCCCCTTCAGTGCGGCGAAACAGGCTCCAGGGGATGGGGGTTGCAGGGTCGGGCCCTGTCATCGCGGGGGTTGGGGCTTTTTTAATCCAGAAAGGGAACAGCGTCCCCAACTGCTTCATGTTAATGAAACCTGCATCAGCAGTTTACCTCCTGTCCTCCCAGTCACGGCCACAATTCGTTACACATCAAGCCCGCCAAATAAAGCACCCCCAAATGTTCCGGATGCAGAATGTCGGACAACCAATCACCTGTTTTTTGATGATGATGTGACGACATTCGGATCCAACGTGGTTTTTCAGCAAAATTTTGCTTGCGAGCGCTTCATCACTGAAGGGGGAAGAAAACATGGGGTAGTGTCAGTACGGGCCGCCTAAAAAAAGGGAGAGGGCGGTGCAGAATTCTGCTTATATGATTCCACCACCCAGGGTCAGCCAAACCCCGCCCTCGCTTATCCCATCAAAAAGGTCCAGGACCCTCAACCCCGGGGCCTTCTTTGAGCAAGCCTTGATTCCCCCCAGAAATGTCAAATGCCCTTTTTGCCAAAAAACGCAAAAGTAGAGGCAAGAATCTTTGGTTTTTTACCACCCCCAACATGTCAGCAATGCGCGAATGCAGAGTTGAAAGGGGGAACATTGGGCCAAAAAAAGGCAGACCAAGTGGGCCTCCCAAACCCCGTCACACCCCTGTCTCCGCCTCCCCCTCCCCGCCACCACCCCAAACGTTCCCCCTGCCCAGTCTCAACAGAAGGGGATTAGCCTCCGCCCAGCCCCCCCCGTGACCGAAAAAATCCATCGAAACCCAGGACCCATCCTACCCCTTTCCCTTCCCCCGTTTGATGACCTGCATGCCCGTTCGCCCAGTCAGAGCCCGCCTTTTGTTTCCAGGTTTGGGAGCAAAGAAACACTTTAACCCCAAACCCTCCCCAAAACCAAAACCTGAAAGGGGCTTGCCAGGGTTTTGGCCTTGGGGAAAAGTTGCCTTTCCGTCTGGTGGCACAGAGGGTTCCGCCCCAAGTTGGCCCGCCTACCCCAAATCCCGAGCCCAGCAGGATTTCTTTGCCAGAAAAGCCGTCCCCGTCCTGGCCAGCCACGTGTTTTTCTAAAAAATTTTAAGGCGTTGTCCATCTGAAAACCCGACACATGGACTGTAAGCACGGGCCAAGGGCCCCTAATTCTGTGACAGCTCAATGGGGAGCTGGGTGGATGACTCTGGGGTGATGGTGGCTTCACTCGGCCCGCTCTTAAAAAACCCCCGGGGATGGGGGCGGGGTTTTCTTTCCCCAAAGGTCCTCGGGTGGTCCGTACCCGGGAGAAAACCGGGCCATTTTAAAAATTTTAAATCTGTCTTGGGGGACCGTCCCACACAGGTCAGGAGCTGTGGTGGCGGGCTACCGCAACGGGGCCGGCGTTGGCCCTGGGTGAAAAAGAGCCTTTTTTCCCGGGGGAAGGGTGGTGTGCGATAACGGGCAAAATTGCGGCCCGGCCCCAAAAAAAAAAAAGTTTGGTAGGCTGGGAAATCCCTTTCCTGGCACATGTAAAGGGAACCTTGTCGTCCAAAAATTTCAAAAGGGAGTTCCCGGGTATGGGACACCCTGCTGGGGAAGGCTCGGGGGTTGAGTTCACACTTCCCCCGCCCGCCCGGGCTTCGTCCCGCCTGGTGCTTTTCCCACCCATCAGGGGGGCCCCTCCCCGTCAAAGGGTTTTTTTTTGTTGGGGGCAACACGCGGGAAAACCCACCCCCCAAACATGCTCCAGGGGATTGCACCCAATGGCATTATGCAGAAAGGGAAGGACACATGGCCTGACAAGCAGCGGGGGCCGGCCCAAAAGGGGTGTTGAGCTACCGAGATTTGGAGGCGGTGAAGAGCTCTGACCACCCTTGCCAGTTTTGAAGAAGCCCCCAAAAAAGGGGTCAGTGGGGACGTTTGCACTTGTCAGCATGAGAAAATTGTGGTGATCTTAGTTCTGGAATTATCGTTGGACACTCTGAAACAACTGGTCCCGCCAGCGAAGGAGGGGGAGTGGAATCAGGGGAGGCACGGAGCCTTTCTCTCCTCCCAAACCAAAAAGTCCCCAAAAGTTTCTCAATTTTATCGATTTCATTAGGCAGTTTGGGTTTGTGGTCCAGGGGGGAGTGCAAAACAGGGCCCTTTGCTTCAGGGGGGCATCATCTCAGGGAATTTAGGGCTGTGTTGGAAGTTTGCCCGGGGGAAGCGGGGGGAGGGGGGAGGTATTCCTTGACACGAAGTTTAAAGACGTTTCCCCTTCCCTTGGAAAAAGGTTTTGGGCCGGGAAATTTTTGGGGGGGGGGGAAGATGAGGAAGATCGTTTGCTAGTGCCCCTCGCCCCGAGGCTTGGGGGAAAAAAAGGCTCCCTCTCTCCCTGAGTGCTTTGGATGCTCCCTTTTCTCCCAAATGATCCCCGCTTTAAGGGCCCTAAAATGAAACAACAGCTTTTGGGTGGCCCCCCCTTCCCGGAAACCCCGTTACAAAACAAAAAATAAGCACTTTCCCTTTCCCCCACCCAAAAAAGAGTAAAAAAAGCGGAAAGGAGACCCTTTCTGATTTTATCAACTGGAGAAAATCGGGTTTCGTTGTTAAGTTCCCCAAATGTCACCCGTTTGGGAAAAATCGCGGGCGTGACAGCAGTAGAGTTTCCCAAAATTTTTTCAGCGGGCCCCGCAGGGAGCAGCGGGCAAAGGGGGGCGAAGCTAATGGGTGACCTCTGGGAAAACTTTATTTAACCCCCTCACAAAAAAAAATGCAATGCAGGGCACCCATCCAAAAACACAGAGGGCCGTTTTGATCAGGTGCCGACTATCTGGTTCAACATGTGTTTTTTTTTGTGTTCGGACCCAATTTTGACTTTGGGTATCCCAAAATGGTTTAAAAGGCCTGAGCTCCGTTCGCCACGCCATAGGGTATTGTTGCCCCGCAAACCAGCGTCACTCTGAGCGGAAAATTCAGCACAGCCCGGGGGGGGTTAAATTTCAGACAAAAAAGATCCAGGTTTCCCCAAAATAATGTGGGTCGTTTGCAATTTTCCCCAGGTCACCCATTAGTTGCCAGTCTACTTCACATTTCTTCAAAACAGAAAAGGTCCTCTTTTAAACTTTTTTTTTTAAAAAGATCTTTTTTTTACTGCAAAATTTTTTTTCCTTTCCAACAAATTCATTTTTTCTGGGTTTTTCCCGGGGAGGAGACTGTAAAAAGGGCAAGGAAAAGGGTTTTTTGACAACACCATTCCATTTTTTTCCCCTTTTTCTTTAGAAGTTTTCGGGATTGTCAAAGGTTTTTAGGTCATGTTGCTGTGGGATTTCAGCTATAATTTTTGGTTTTGGAAAAAAATTTTGGCTTCCAAGTGGATTTTTCCATCACAAAATTTTTTAAAAGTGGCTGAGAAGGGATAATTTTTAATTTTTGGGGGGCATGTTGCTGTGAGATTTCAGCTTTAATTTGGTCCTTTGGAAATGAAATGTGGTTTTTAAGTTTAATTCTCCATTTACAAAATTTTTAAAAGTGGGATTTTGGGGTAAAAATTTATAATTTTTTGGGGGGCATGTTGCTGTGGATAAAGCAATAATTTATGGTCCTTTGGAAAGAAATTTTGGCTTTTAAGTGGCATTTCTCCCTCACAATTCCAAGTAATTTTTTTTTTTTTTTGGGTCATGCCCGCTTTGAAATGCAGCCCAAAAATACAGGTCTTTTCTAAAAAAAAACTTCAAATTGTTCTTCACCAAAATTTTCCCAAAAAAGGCCAAAAGGGGGATTTTTGAATTTTTGGGGGGATTTTTTCTGTGAAAATGCAGTATACTAAGGTCCTATTTTTATAAAAAAAATTGTTCCTTTAAAAGAATTTGTTCTTCACAATTGTCCCCCAAATGGCTCAAGGGTCTGCTTTGAATTTTTGGGGGGGGGGGGGGAATTTTTTTTCTGGGGGCATTTACTAAAAAATAAAGGGCCCATTATAAAAAAAATGTTGTTTTCAAAAGACTTTGGGTTTTCACCCAAATTTTCAAAAATGGCCTTTATGGGGGCATGTTTTGAAATTTTTTTGGGGGGATTTTGCTGTGAAATGCAGTGATACCCGGGCTATTGTAAAAAAATGTTTTTTTAACGGGCAAATTTTTTCTTCACAAATTTTTCAAGGGGTGGTTCAAGGGTGATGGTGCTGTCGAAACAAAGGGAAAAGGTTTGGACAATGTTAAGGACCATATTGCAAAATGACTTTTTTTTGCAAGATCTTTTAAAATTTTCTAGCAATTTCCTGTATTGAGACAAAACCCTTTAATACAATTTTAAAAAAAAAGGAAAACAAAAAAATGGGGGGAAATTCCCTTTATTTTAAAAATTTTGTTTTCTTGAATTAAACTACTAAAAAATTGCATGCACAAAAAAAGTGGTAAAAAAAAATTTCCCCGAATTGTCCCAAAGGGAAAGGGACGGAAGACTTGACCCCCTGTAGGTTATTTAGAGGAAATGGGTATGGAGCACGGACAGGGGAAAAAGTACAGAGACAATTTTTCCCCCAGAGTTTGGTTTTAAAAAGAGAAAAAAAAAGCCCGAGAAAAGGGGGCCTGGGTTTTTAACCCGGGGCGTTAACCCCGTAATTCCCCTGTGAAGCCAAATTTGGGGGGACTTTAGGGGGGGCAAACGCTTCCCCGGTCTTGGGTGTGTAAAGAAGAAGGTGGAGGTTCCTTTCCCCACACTTCCCTTCCGCACTCTGCTTCAGCCCGATGTTTTTTGGTTTTCTGTGTATAAGGGGGTTTTTTTCCATGTTAATAGTTTACGGACGCCAACCCGGGGGTCTACCCCCCCACTGTAAAAATCCCGGGCCCCGGAAAATGAACCGCGTGGGTTTAAAATGAGGACGCCAGCCGGGGGTTCACCCCAACCCCCCGTAACTCCCGGCCCCGGCAATTAACCGGTGTTAAAAGATTTACGGGCAATAGCCTGGGTTCAAAAGCAACCCCTGCAAAATCTGGCCCTGGCAGGTGGACCCCCGGGGTTAAAGATGGTGCCGGGGAGCACTGGCTTCCCCCGTTAGGGGGAATCAGGGGGAGCTTCAAATTTTTCTTAAAAACAGATTTGGAAAAAAGGTTTTTTTCTGTGAGGTTAAGTTGTGTTCCCAAAAGGGCCCGGGCTGGGGCAAAAATTGCAAATTGAGGCTTTTTAAAAAAATTTTTTTTGGGGGGGTGGGGAAATCAATTTTGGGGGTCGCACATTTTATTTTCCCGGGGGGGTCTGTCCCTAATCACTGGGAAAAAGGTTTTGGGGAAAAAAAGAAACCAAATTTAAATTTATTGGGTGGAAACACTCTCAGAAGCCCAAAGGGGGTCTAAAGTCCCTTTTCAAATAAGAAGTGTTTTGGGGTTTATTAGGACAAATTTTTATTTCTTATGGGGTGGCGGACGAAATTAAAACATCTACACTTGTAAAAAAAAAACCTTTTTAAAAAATGCAAGGGGGGGGGTGTATGTTGTTTTGTTTTTCACATTTTAAAAAAAGCAAAATGATAATAAGGTTTAAAATATAAAAAACTTCCCCAAATAAAAATTTGTAAAAAATGTCAGTTTCCAAAAAAATATAAAAAAACAGTCCCTGTACAAAATGGGTTGTGCATTTGTGATTGTGGGGGCAAAAGGGTTTAGGGGTATTTGCGGTTTCAGGACAGTTATAGTAAAAGTCCCGGAAATTTAAAAAGGTGGTTGAGGGATTTCCCTTTTTTCCCGGAAATTTTTAAATGTGTGGCTCAGGCCCGGTTTGGGGGTCATGCTGTTTGGGCCCCGGGCAGGTTAGGGCAAAGTCCAGTGAAAATAAAATGGTGGGTTTAAAAAACTCCTAAATTTCCCGGGACTTTTTTTTTGGGTCGACGGGTTTTAAAGGTCAAATTTTGCGATACAGGACAGATATAGTCTTTTCCATTCAACTTAAAAAAGTGTTGAAAGGGTCCTTTTTCCCACACTTTTTAATCTGTGGGTCATGCAGGTTTGGGGGTCTTTCTGTGGCCCAGGACCAAAGGTTTTAGTCAATGTCCGTTCAACTAAAAAGGTGGTTCAAAGGGCTCCTTTTTCCCCGCACTTTTTTTAAACTGTGGGTCAAACAGGTTTAATTGTCAACTGTGTACAGAACAGGTATAGTCAATGTCCCGTTCAACAAAATGGTGGGTTTAAAAGGGTCCTTTTCCCAAACACTTTTTAATTTTTGGGGGCAGACAGGTTTAATGGGGTTTTTGCTGCGGGGAAGGACAGATATAGTTAATGTCAGTTAACCCAAAATGGTGTTCAAAGCCCCCTTTTCCCGGCCAAATTTTTTTTAAATTTTGGGGGGCAGGGGCAGGTTTAATGGTCATACTGGGGGGTCCGGACAGGATTTGTCAATGTCAGGTTTTAAAAAAAATGGTGGTTTTAAAAACTCCTTTTTTTTTGCACTTTTTTTAACTGGGGTCGAAGGTTTAATGGTCATACTGTGGTACAGGGAAAAATTTTTGTTAATTTTCCGTTTAACTAAATGGTGGTTGAACGGGCTCCCTTTTTTGGGACTTTTTAATTGGGGTTTATGCAGGTTTGGGGCTCATGGTGGGAAAGGGGCAGGGATATTCCAAAGTAAGTTCAAAATAAAATGATGGTTCAAATATACTTTCCCTTTTGGCAAATTTTTTAATTTTGGGGGTCATGCAGGTTTAAGGGTCATGCTGTGGTGAAAAACAGGGATAGTGAATGGTCTTTTGAGTTTTTTTTTTTGGGCTTTTTTAACCCAAAATGTGTTGCCTAAGGGGGTAGCCGTATCCCTTTGGGCTGTTGTGGATTTTTAATTCCGCTTCTCCATCCCCGTTTGGGTGTAAGAATGAAGGTGTTGTTCCTCTCCCTAGACTTTAATGGCTTTTGGCGTAATCTATTATCAAAAAATGGTATCTTATTTATAATTGCCCATATGGCTATCGAACCCCATGCGATAGTCAAGTAAATTTGTAATCCTAGCAGTCATATATTGTAGTTGTGGGAGGGCTTGGAAAAAAACTCTAATTTGGGCATGGTACCCAGTCCAAAAAATGCGCCCGGAATGGTTGCGTCAAATGTATGAAGGAGATCAAAAATTAAGTATGTGATAATCCATTTAAAGAACAAAAAAATAACATGTAGTTTCCAACTGACAATCCTAATGTGTAAGAACAGTACATACCATTCCTAGAGACTTCATGAGCTTCAAGGTCATGTCATGTTTAGTATGTATGCCACATTATGTAGTTTGAAAAGGTTTTAATTAACATTTGAGTTCATTGTAATGATAATTAACAACTTTGCACTTTAATATTGACCACATATTTTGATAATTGTTAACTTGATTAAAAACATTCTTACAAGGTCAAAGAAATATACAGTATAAGTTGTTAAAAAGAGTTTAAAGCCAAAGTTAAATGACCAGGGAACATAGACAAGTCAAACAGTGAATGAAACAATGTGCATTTTATTATACCTAGCAGCCACATTGGACTTACATCAAGGAGGCGACATAATTAGGGTCTAGTATTTAGCAGTGCAAGTAGGACAATTGCACTAAAACTTTCACCATTCCTAACAATCATTTAAACACCTCAACAGCTTACAGTGGTTGTCCAGGTGAATAAAATTATATTTAAATGGGAGCAGTTGCAAAAAAGTAGGAAAATATGTGATACTTTCCTCAAGGTCCCCCATGGCTACAGCTTCTGAGCTACCTGAGATCCGCTCTCGCTCATTTCCAGGTTCTTATCCTGACACACCGAAGAGGCTTCATAGTGAGTGAATGTAGTGCAAGTCTCTCTATCTGTCGGGACATAAGCCCATAAGTGAAGGCAAGCAGATCAAGGGGGGCTCCAGAGTTGCAGGGGACTGTGAGGTAAGTATCCCTTTTTTCCCATTTTTTCCACAGTGCGGCCCCACTTGAATATAAGTTTATTTAAGCAGACAACCTCTTTAAAATATGAAAAGGCAACCTACCCCAACTGGAACTACCTTGGTCTACATTAGTTAATCTGTTACCGCAGCAGCCAGTTTTGTTCTCTATGACATTGCCTCATTTTGTAAATTTGATGAGTCATTTTACGTGGTAATATATTTTTAATGTTTTTATCTATCTAGCCTCTATCTATCATGTGATGTAGAGATCATTTTCTCATAACACATTGTACAATACATTAGTAATACGTTTTTGATTTATTCGTGAAAAATATCAAAATAATCAAAAAAAATTGGAAACATTTCTGCATGCAAGACAGTTAATTATACCACCAAAAATTGTATGGAACTAGCATTTGCCAAATGTTTACTTTACATTGTTATTATTTTTGAAATGCCTTTATTTTTTGAGGACATTAAGGGTGGCATGTATGAAATTTGGTGTTTAAATGCCAAATTTCATGTGCATAATATTATTATAGAATGCGCCTGATTTATGAACCCTCTCTACAGTGGGTCATAAATGAGGCTCATTCTAGCTCTAACACAACATTTCTGGCTCAGGTATACTACTTTGAAAGTGGTATACCTGTCCCAGCAGTAATGCACCTAGAATTGCTATAGCTTTGTATGGTTCAAGGGCGTCCCACCTCAGGAGCATTGCAAAGTGCTGCTTGCACTCTGTAATGAGCCTGATACTAGCGTTCGGGAGGCTTTTTGGAATTGCGAACGGTGCTGTGCCTGATGTCTGGCTGAAAATACACCAGACTTCTGGCGCAGCCCTGTTCATACATGTCCCCTTAAATGGCTTATAAATTTGTAAGCAATTTTTCAAATTTTACAGAAAATTTGCAACACAGCATTTTTTTAGGGTGAAGTCCAGTTCTGACATGGCTTTGAAGGGCTTTTAAGATAGAGACCCCCAAAAATGACGTACAAAATTAAAAATTTTCAGTATAAGGTTTGAATGCTCTCTTACTGTTCCAGAGGAATTAAAGCAAAAGCAATTATTTAAAATTTTAATTCATTTTTCACTGGGACACAGTAAATGTAAACAGGGAAATACAACTCAACATTGATTTCTCCAATTCTGCCATTTTTAGAGACATCCCGTATGCAGCATTAGCATGATTTCTAAATCAACCACAGACCTCAAAATTGGTGTCATATTCTCATTAGGATATATTTTAGGCACCATTATAGGTTTGTTGACACCCTAAGGTGTTAAAGCTTAAAGGGGTTGTCTCACTACAAATATTAGCTTTCAACATGTAGGGACAGGTAATTGAAGACTTTTCCCAAATACATTAGTATTTTGATTTTTCCCTCAAATGTTGGGAAGAGGTTAATAGATATACTTATATTTTATACGTATATGTCCAGTTTTCTTTCTTCGAAACTGTGTGCCCGACAATTTAAGCCCTGCATGGGCAAGATCATACCACCTATAAAGAACTGTTAGGGAAATAATTTTTTGTTGCCCAAGAATGCAGTTACCCTAATCTTTTATGGAGTTCTCAAAATGCACAAAAATGCTTTTCCTCCCAATTTGAGGCCAATGATTTCAGGCATGCAAACCTTAGGGGAACATTTGAGTACATGGGTTGACACGTTATTATAATCACTAGTAAAACGTACCCCTGGGTACCTCAAAGATAGTAAAGTGGTCCTCCAAATTTTCTCAGAATTTCACTGGGAACCACATTTTATGTGGGTCAACTGTGATGTCATAGGATTGTATTCCTGTATACCCCACCATTTAGCACAAGTTGCTGTGGAATACCAACTATCAGTGTATAGTGGGTATAATACAGGAACTCAAAACTTTCTTCTTATGGCCATATATTTTTTATTGGAGCACAATTTTTTCAAGTTTTGTGACAAATACTACCTCCCGGTAGTGCGTGTGTCAATGAGGGTGACTTTTTCGCCCTCATTGGCCAACCTGTATATGGCATGGTGGGAGGCACAAATTATCCACAATGAACGTAATCCATATATAAAAAATATATATTGGTATAGGCGATATATCGATGATGTGCTCCTGGTTTGGACCAAAGATGTATTGTCCACTCAAAGGTTTGTCACTTCTGTTCTTTTGAATAGGAATATATAGCACAAACCCATACATTAAAACAAATATTTCTGCAAAGAGAGTACCCCCAGTGAACCCTTCAAAAAGCAACTAATATAGTCTCTAAAAAGACACGGATATCAATGTTCCAAAATATCAGAAGAAAGTGACAAACAGGACAGAAAACAGTATAGTCTTTAGCAGAAAGTACAGTACGGATTATAATCAAATTAATTTCTTTTTTTTTTTACCAGTGCCTTCCAATTCTAACACAGGACCCTATATTGGCTAAGTTACTAGATGATGGCATTCAATGTGTAACAAGAGAAAACGGAACGATAGGTAGCTACATTTCCCCCAAAAAGTGAATGAACATAAAACATGGTTGTCTCAAAAAGGCTCTTTTCCATGTGGTGGAGCTTGCTGTATCATTTGTAAATTCATGCAAAAAAACAAACAAACATACTTTTAACATCAAAAGTAAAGATAAAATCTATTACATCAATGCATTTATCAACTGTAACATGCATCATGTGGTACAGTATATGATATTTATTGTATCCAATGCAATAAAATATCTGTGAGATGTACAATCAGAAAAATCAAAAATTGCAGTCAAGCACTTTGTGTAGGAGCATCATGGAAACAGTTTTTCATTTTTTGGAATTGAAGCAGTGAATAGACCACACAGAAGGGAGGAAAATTGGAATCAAAATGGTCAATTACCAGAAGCTTTTGGATACTTATGGCCACATGTATGAAAATTGCCTGGGTCTAAAACTCACTTTGTTGCCCATAACAACCAAACAGAGCGTCCCTCTAATCTTTCCAGAGCACTATATGAAATGAAAGGGGCACTTTGATTGGTTGTTGTGGACAACAAAGTGAGTTTTAGATCCAAACATTTTTTTCCACGGGAAAAAAATTTATAAAAACTTTAAGCACAAATTAATAATAATATCGACTGTAAAACTAAGATAAACTGTGATAAATTTTCATTATACAAATCAGCAGAATCCATTGAGGCTTTAAGGCCCTTTTACTGCAAGAAAGAACAGGCAGATAAATAGGATGATTTTAACTGATATGGTTTCATTAAATTTTTTTTAACCCTTTACCACCGCGCTTTTTTGGCCTCCTGCAAGCCCAATTTTTTTAAATCTGACTAAACTTTAGGGAAAAAACTTTTTGACAGTTTTACCTACAGTGTTTCAATGTTTTTGTGCACTTTGTCTTTAAGAAGAAAGATTTTGCTCCATACAATCCTTGTTTATTTGTAAAAAATATCAAAATATCATGAAAAGCTGGAAAAAATTGCCATTTTCAAACTTTAAAAGTTTCTGCTTTTAAGACAGATAGTTATAGTTTCTAACTAGCATTTACCATAGTCAAAAGAAGAGAGCATGTCCAGCATCACAGCAGTAAAGTGTCACAGGTGTCCATTTTAATAAATGGTAAAACTTGAATTAGGTCATGCTAAAATCAACGCAAAATGCAGTAAAGACAATACACCGATGCCATACTGTACATATAAAACTGAGGTCAAACAGAAACCCCCAGGCCCTTTTTTTGGTTTATTTTCACGTTACGATTGGGCACTGTAAGCCCGGCACTGTTTTAAAGGGCACTGGGTGACTATCACTGTTATGGGGGACGTAGGCTGGCACTTTATGGTGGGCACATTATATACAGCACTGTTAGTGTTTTCACGTTAAGGTGGGCAATTATATGGGTAGCATTTTGGGTGTGGCACTGTTATAGGGGCCGTAGGGCTTAACATGCATTTTATCAAACCAAATAACAATCAGCAAACTATTTTGTATTTTTTCGATTTCTTTCCCCAAAAAATATTTGTGAAATGTCGAGCGTTTTTACGCAAAGTTGAATCGGGAAGGGTTTTTTTGGGGAGAATTTTCCCGATCATCGATAATTAAGGTTAAAACTGGCAAACAATTTTAAAAATCGCCCTTTTTTTTGCGCTTCCCCCCGTAATTTTTTGGGGCCCGCAAATAATTACAAAAAGCAGGGTGAGTGTTTTGGGAGTCATAAGGGAGTGAAAAGTTTTCGATGGGTGGGAAAAACACAACCTCTTTTCATAGAACAGCTTTCCCGTTTCAGCCTCTGCTCTCAGTCTCAAGGGAAAGGCCGCGCTCT
>JAODAL010079547.1:0-12542 GCA_025379985.1 Phyllomedusa bahiana | reverse complement strand
GGAAACCCGGTAAAAGTAAACCGAAATTGAGGGGGCATTGTCCTGTAAAAAGGGCTTAGAATTTTTGGGCCCGGAATTTTTTTTAAATTTAAAATTTTACTGTTATGTTTTTTAAAAAAATTTTTAATAAAAAAATACGGTTGTAACTTAAAGGATCAGTACGGAAAAAGTAATGTTTGTACACAGTGACTGCACCACCCAAAAATTGAGTGCAGCTCTGGAGGTTTAATAAAAAAAAATGTAACTCGGACCCATTTAAAAGGAAAGTAATGTTTTGTACAGTGACGCACCAGCGGAATAGTGATTTGGCGCTCTGGAGTATAATACAGAAAGTAACTCAGGATCGTACGGGAATAAGAAAAGAATGAAACACAGTGACAACCCCCCCAGCCGGGAAATGGTGATGCAGCTCTGGAGAAAATAAATACGGGAAAAGGTAATAGGACCCAACAGGAAAAGAATTTTAAAGTACCCAGTGACTGAAACCCAAAAAGAATAGGGGGGATTTGTCAGTTCTGGAGTTTTAAAAAGGGATGAAAAACTCGGGATCGTACAGGATAAGAAATTTTATTTTAAAACCCGTGACTGCCTCCAGCAAAATTTAGTAGGCAGCTCTGGGGGTTTTAATACAGGAAAGTAAATCAGGAAAACAAAAACAGGATAAGAAATTGTATGTACAAATGACTACACCAGCAAATAGGGGAGTGCATTTTTGCTCCTACATAAAGTTTTTTTATTGGGGGGTTTTAAGGGGAAAAAATTTTTAAAGGTATTTTGGGGTTGTTGACAAAAAAACACGCCCCCTTTTGGCCGGGGGGAAAAATTTACACTCCAGAGCATTTAAACACGAACGGGATTTTTTTTCCCTCTAGGGAACAACTTGGCATAAATTTTTAAAAAAATTCTGCAGATCTTTGGGCCAAAAAATACCGGGGTTTAGCGGAAATTTGCATTTGCTATGGGACCCCAGCAGTTTACCCCCCGGGGGCCCATCTCCACTTTGATTACAGCGTGTTTAATTTAAAACACCCCCCCTTGCCCCCTTACTCGGGAAAAAGTGCTCGTAAGCCCTTAGGACTTAGAACTACTCGACCCTTGGCCTAAATAAATTACCCTTTTCGAAAAAGCGCCATTTTCCCCTTAAACCAACCTGGGCTGCACTGGGAAAAAGCCTGAAAGCTCGGGGGAAACGGGGGGTGGGGGGTGAATTTTTTTTATTTTTCCCCCTTAATAGGCCCTCCCTTTACGTCCTCTTGAAAAGCCCCACCCCCCAAAACCAAACGGGGGCCCTTTTCCAAAACTCCCTTTACCTGGGGCCTCCTCCCTTTTCCCCCATTTGGCTTATTTTCCCAAACCCCACTTCCCTACCTACAAACCCCTATCTACTGCCTATAAACCAAAGGTGGAGCAAACCCAAGCTAACTCCCGGGCCCAACAACTTATCAAAACCTTTGGGCCTACCCAACCGGGGGCCTTTTTAAACCTAGGGGGCCCCCCCCCCCCCCCCCCCCCCCCCCCCCCCCCCCCCTTAACCCAATCTACCTAGAGCCTATCACCCATCTTATAGGAGTTACCTACCTACCTGGGACATTGCCCTTTTACCTATCTACCTGGAACTTTGCCTGCCTACCTGGAGCCCTGCCTACCTACATGGGGTCTTGGCTACCTACTCACCTACCTTAAGCCCGTACGTGTAGCCCTGTATGTCTGCCTACCTATGTAGGGCCTTGCCTGCCTATGTACATACCTACCTGGGGCTTTGACAACCTACCTGGAGCTTTTTCTGTGTACGTCCCCAGGGGCTTGCCTAAGTGGGGCTTTAACTACTGTTGGCCTATTATTATCTTTTATCTATCTATTCTATCTAATCTATCTATTCTATATCATTCATATCTATTCTATCACTATCTATTCTTTTTATCTATCTATTCAATCTATCTATCTCATATCTATTCTATCTATTTTCATATCTATCTATCATCTCTCTTTTATCTATTTATCTAATATCTTCTAATCTATATCTATCTAATCTCATATCTATCTCATATCTATCTATCTATCTATCTATCTCATATCTAATCTATTTTCAAATCTAACTATCTTCTTCTCTCCTTTATCTATTTATCTATCTACCTATCTCATATCTATCTATCTCATATCTATCATCCATCTCTCATATCTATCATCAAATCCTATCAAACCCTCATATTCTATCTATCTATCTCATATCTATCTATCTTCTCTTCATATCTATCTATCTTTTCTCATATCTATCTATCTCTATCTATCTATCTCTCTCTCTTCATATCTATCTTTATCTATCTATCTACTATCTATCTATCTATTATCTATCTATCAACAAATCTATCTATCTATCTCATATCTATCTATCCCATATCAAATTTTATTATTCTTATCTATCTCTCTCATATCTAATCTCAAAATCTATCAATCCCCGCTCCTCACAGGGGGATCGCGGCGCAAGTACGCGGGCCGCTCCTACGGCGGGTGAAGGGCCCCGCTCACCGCCCGGCGGTTTAATGACTTGTGGGGGCCGCAGCCGCGCAGTCGTCAGCATTAAGGGAGGAGGCAGGGGGGATCGTTCCCCTGCTCCTTTCTCCCCCTGTAGTACAGGCCGGGGAAGGGGCGCTTACTAAAACCCCAGTGTGCAGGGGGTGTGAGCGCGGCTGCGGGGGCACTCCCCTGCGACGCTGGACATTGTTGGCCTGGAGATGTCCGGGAGCGCAGGGGCGGTGAGGTTTAAGTGGCTTTTATTTTTTTTTTTTTATTAGTTATAGGGGGGGGTCTACCCGGGTAAAATGGGGGGGGGGGGGTTTACCGGCAACGAGGGGGCATACTGGCTACAAGGGGGGGGGGGGTACTACCTGGCAATAAGGGGGCATCTACCCGGGGTAAATGGGGGGGGTTTCTGGCAACATAGGGGGACTACCTGGGGTACAATGGGGGGGGCCTTTCCTGGCAACAGGGGGGCAATATGGCTACAATGGGGGGGCAATAACGGCTAACAATGGGGGCATTTGGAACAAAGGGGGCATCTACCCCGGGGAACAATGGGGGTCTACCCGGCTAACAATGGGGATCTACTGGTAACAAAGGGGGGCCCCCCTGGCTACAAATTTGGGGTTACTGGCAAGAGCGGGCTTACCTGGCTACAGAGGGGGCATTACCTGGCTACAGCGGGGGGCATTCTGGAAAAGGGGGCTTACCTGGCTAAAGGGGGTTCCGGCTACAGAGGGGCATCTACCTGGGTACAAGGGGGCATTTCTTGGCACAAGGGGGGATTACCTGCCTGTAAAGGGGCATCCTGGTTATGGGGGGGGAATCCCCGGCTATAAGGGGTCTACCGGCTTTCTTCCAAAGCGTTATGCAGTTGGGGAAGTGGGTGTGGGGTTTTTTAGGGGGTGGGCCCACCGACAAGTGAGCGCCCGATCTGACCCGTTTTTTTTTTGTGGCCTTTGTCTTCCAACTTTAAAAAAATCTTTAATTAAAAATAAAAACCATACCCCATCACTTCTATTTTTTCCATAAAAAACTATTACTATTATCTCAATCTATTATTATCTATCTATTATTATTATTATTATTACCCCATCTCATTATCTATTCTATTTTATAATCATCTCTTTCATCTCTTTTTATTTTCTCATATCTACTATAATTTTATCATCTCATATTACTATTATATCTATCTATCTTTATCTATTTCCCCTATCTAGCTCTACTTCTATCTTCTATCTATCTATTATCTCATATTATCCATTCATATCTTCTTCTCTTTTATTCTATCTATTCATTCTTCTTCTATATCTATCTTTATCTATCTATCTCATATCTATCTATCTATCTCATATCTATCTATCTATCTATCTATCTCATATTATCTTCTATCTTCTATCTACATTCATATCTATCTATTTCTCTCTAATTTTCTATCTTATTATCTATCTATCTATCTATCTATCTATCTTTCATGTCTATTTATCACATATTTATCTATCTATCATCTATTTATATCTATCTATCTATCTATCTATCTCTATCTATCTATTCATATCTATCTATCTATTTTATCTATCTCATATTTTATTTCCCTTTATCTCTATATATCTATCTCATTCACTATCTATCTATCATCTTTCTATTTTCTACTCATATCTATCTATCTATCTCAATCTATCTATCTATGTAAACTATCTTTTATTATCTATCTATTCATATTGCTATCTCAGATTATTATCTATCATTATTCTATCTATCTTTAAACTATCATTATCTTAAACTATCTATTCATATCTATTTTTCATTCTATCTTCTCATATTTTCTATCTATTTCATTCTATTATCTATCTTCTCTCTATATTATCAAACTATCTCAATCTTCTATCTATTATTCTATCTATCTACTATCTATCTATCTATTCTTCATATCTATTATCTCATATCTATCTATCATCTATCTTTATCTATTATCTTTCAATTTTTATCTATCTATCTATCTCATATTTATTATTCATACTATCTATTATCTATTTCTTTTTTATCTACTTCTTCCTATCTATCATCTTCTTATCTATCTATTATGTATCTATCTATTTTTTCTATTATCTATTCTATTATCTATCTCAGATCTATCTATTATTCATATCTATCTATTTCTATCTATCTATTATTTATATTTCTTCTCATTCTACTATCTCTTCTATCTTCTTATCTTTTATCTTTTCTTATATTTCTATTATCTCAAATTTCTATTATTCATATCATTTCTATCTACTCTATCTATCTATCTATCTATTATCTATCTATCTATCATCTATCTCTTTATCATATCTACATCTTTTATCTATCTTTCTTTTTATCTTCTATCTTCTATTAATCTTCTATCTTTCTTCTATTATTTTTCTTTACCTCCCCGGGTCTTACCAAGAATGTGGGTTTGGGATTTTTTACCTATATCTGGTTTTTGGGGGAGAGCTCCTCTTTTTAGCATGGGGTTTTAGTAACTAATTTGGGGGAAAAGGGGGCCGCTTAATTGTACCTATCTTTGGCCACTTTCATATTCTTGCTGCCCTGGCATTTTTGATACGGGTACCCAAAGGGTTATTTTACGTAATTACAGTCGCGAGCCTGTGTACACTGGTGCTCCACATATGGTCCTTACATGGTAATAACAGTTGCAGAGTCGGTGTAACTGGTGCTCCCATTATGGCACGTATGAAGGTAATATAAAATGCGAGCCTGTGTACCGGGTTTTTCTACCACTTTAGGTCACTGCATGATAGAAAATTATGTCTGCGAGCCTGTGACACTGTTGTCTACCACTATATGGTACTGTATGGAGTATTAACAGTCTGCGGGCCCGGTGAAATTTTGGTTCTCCATTTTTGGTCATTGAGGGAGGTTTTTTAAAACAGTTGCAACCTTGGGGTCACTGGTTCTCCCCTTTTGGTCACTTTTTGGGGTTTTATATCTGTGACCTGTGTACATGGTGTCCCACTTAGGTCATGTTGGAGGTAATATCAGTCTGCAGAGCCGGGGTGTACACTGGTGTCTACCACATATGGTCCTGATTGTGGTAATAGCAGTCTGAAGACCCTGTTCATGGACTCCCCAACTTATGGTCACGTATGGTGGAAATATACAGATGCAGAGCCTGTGTATACTGGGTCAACTATGGGGTCACTTAGGAGGTAAAATATAGTTGTAGAGCTGTTTCATGGTGCTCCATATAGGGTCACTGATGGGGGTAATTTACAGTCACAAGCCTGGTGCACGGGAACATCACAAATGGTCACGTACAGTGGAAAATATACAGTTTACAAGCCTGGGGGCACTGTAACTATCACTTATGGTCACTCTATGGGGTTTTATTGGTTTTTGTATACTCCTTATTCTGTTAATATTAAAGGGGTTGTAATTCACCCTTTTTGGGGTGGTAATTTTTTGGAGTTCTGGGGTTAATTGGGGACCCTTAATAGCGTTATTGGAAATGTTGGTCTGGTTAGGGGTATATTTTTGGTAGCAGTAGGATGGGGATATGTACCATTATCTAGAAACTGCATGACTTTTATATAGAGGTACTGGTACATGTTTGTCAAGGAAATTCTGACAAGGGGAGGGGGGGAGTCATCCAAAAGTTTACTGATCCCAGCCTTTTCCCTGTGTGTTACTACCCGCAGTACCGCTGTATCTAAGCCTCATGTGTGATACGTTCCAGACTTTTTGGGAATACTGAAAAAGCGGGCCCGGGCCCCGAGAGACACATCTTGGGGGAGTTTAAACGTATCTACAAATGCCCTGCGTGCGCTCGTGACACCAGCGTTCCTCGGTAATGACAGCGTCACCTTTCCTAGAAGTGGTGGACCTGGCCTCGCACCGCGGGAGTCACTGACTCATATATTTACCCGTCCTAATCCCCAGAGGAAGAAACTAATACAAGAAAGGATGAGATACACAGAGCTCGTCATCATTAACCCCTTACGCATGTGGTTCTTAACCCCTCCCTAACAGCCGGTCATAATAATATGGCTCTTGGTTTTTTTAACCTCCCTGCCTTCCTTTAATTTTTTTATTTTTTTTTTATCATAACCTGAGATACATAGAACCCCGTAGTATTTTTGAGGGGTTTTTCTTTTTTTGCGGGACAAGATGCATTTCTTAATGGTGCCATTGACCTACCACAGAATGTACTGGGAATCCCCCCAAAAAATGTAAGTGGGAGGAAATGTGAAAGAACGTACTTGTGCCGTGTTTAGGGAGGTTTTGCTTCTTTGGTGTTCCTTGTTTTTCGTTTGGTGGTAAGGGGTTAAAGGCGCAGGGAATTTTCTATTTCAGCCCCACCGCCTTATGGGTTCCATCACCCATCTCTTAATGGGTCACTCATGACATTTATATGATTTTAAAAAAAACTTTTGTGTTAGTTTTTTGGGGTTTTTTTTCTTTTTCTATTTATTTTTTATTTTTTTTTGTTTTTTTTTCTTTAGCCCTTAGATAACTTGGGTTGTACGGCCCGCAATGCATTGCCCAGGTCTCTTTGACTTACTAAAATTTCGCTGAAAGGCCCCGCCGCGGGGCCCGGGTAGCATGAAGGGAGGGGGCCTTCTGCTACTTTAAAAATCCCCATATTTTAAATTTTGGGTAGCGGCCCAATGAAAGGACTCATCGGCCGCTTTCCTCTCCTCAGCCCCCGCCGTCATAGGGAAGGAGGAAAGGTAAGTATTAGTGTTGTTATTTTAAATGGCGGTTACCTGCCTGAGGGGACCTATATCTATATACCTGCCTGAGTGGACCTATAGCTATATACCTGCCTTACTGAGATATTAAAAATCACAACTAAATTATAGTGTGATAAAAGGGAAAAAACAGGGAATGGTGGCGCTAGACTGATAAAATATAGATACAGTTTATTAGGACATTAAAACAGGACCACGCGTTTCTCGCCTGATAGCTTTTCATCAGGTCCATACAGAAAAGTGAGGCTAAAACAGAGGTTTAAATCTTGTGTTGCACTCAACTAATCAATGCTAATCGAGTGCACTTGTGTCAGCTGAGCACAATGTGCTGCATGGGAAAGGTGCAAAGATCTGCAATACAGGTATTTAAAGAGGCACAAGGAGATCAGGCAGAGAGACACACAAAATTTACCCTGCTCCTACCTGTGCTGATCAGTGGCCAAGAAGGTAATACAAAAGTTTGTACTGTGCAATAGGGATAGAAATCAGCACCTATATATGTATGTAATATATATATTATATATATATATATATATATATATATATATATATACATAAACACACAAAAAAAAAAAAAAAACAACATTTGTCACACAAATATATATACACACACGTACACACACACATATACATACATCTGCATATACACTACTATATACATGCATAACTGCATATATAAAAAATTAAAAAAACAAACCAAACAAAAACAACAAAATAAAAACTCCAAATTTTTCCACACAAATAAATACACACTTTTCAAATACTTTACATCTGCATTATATACAACTATTTTACGTGCATAAATAAAAATTATAAAAAATGTGAAAAATAAAATAAAATAAAATAAAATAAAAATATATGTACACATATAAAATAGAATAAAAAAAATTAAATAAATAAAAAAATAATAAATAACAGCCGATATACAAGATAATTATAATAATAATAATAATAATATAAAAATTAATATTAAGTAGTCCTGTATCAATTAGAGCTAAAAATATAACCAATTAGAGCTAAAAATATTATTCATTATCAAACAATAATTTCCGTCGCCTCATTGAGGCCATTTGGACAGAGTGTTCAGCTTAAGTATCCAGAACATCTCTTTCTGTTTAAGTTTTTCCTATCGATTATTTATATTCTGAGGAATAAATCTATAGGAGGGACAGAAGTTCTGGGGCTCATTGGGATGACATAGAAAGAAGAGCCGGGAGAAGCTTTGGAACATGTAAGCTTGTTTGACGTTTGATCTG
The DNA here is from genome assembly GCA_025379985.1 of Phyllomedusa bahiana. Lineage (NCBI taxonomy): Eukaryota > Metazoa > Chordata > Amphibia > Anura > Hylidae > Phyllomedusa > Phyllomedusa bahiana. The sequence continues at coordinate 4,033 of JAODAL010079547.1, read as the reverse complement.
TGCTGATTTATACGGATATATAATTGGTTTGTGTCCCAGGTCCTGTTGGCCACAATGACAGGTGAGTAAATAGATGACAAACCTGGATTGACAGGAATATGAAGATCTGATTAGAAATTTTTGATTAGTGGTGTTTGATCTAAAGTTGGGGACCCCTTGGGGGATTTGATTACAGCACATACATCTACTCCGCTTGCACTGGAAATATCCCTTTCTCTTTCATTATATTTTTATGTTGGTGTTACTTCAGGACACTAGGAGCCAAGATATTTTAAGGGATATTGCTTTCCTATATGTAAACCTTTGGTTTTTACTGGGGGCAATATTTTAAAAAATTACGGGTCTATGCCTTACTGAGGGGACATATATCTAAAATACCTGCTTTGTGGGGGACCTTATCTATTATGCTGACTGTGGGAAGTAATTTGTTACCTGCCTTCGAGGGGACTGTTATACCTCCCTGACTAAAGGATATTTTATATATTTGCCTGACGGGGGGACCTTTATCTATATACCCCCTTTACGAGGGGCCCTTATCTAATCCCCTGCCTTTTTACTGGGGGCACTAAACATATAACTCCCTTAAAGGGGAAGTATATTAAACCTGCCTGTGGGTGACAATATCTTAATCCCCCTTACTGGGGGATTTATCTATAACCGCTCCCTGGGGTGAAAATTTAATCTAAACCGCCTGATGGGGCACTAATTCTTATCCTCCCTTTTTGGGGGGGAGCTATTTTTACCTGTCTGAGGGGGACTATTGTATCCTGCTTATGGGGGAGTGTTATAACCTGCCCTACTGGGGTAAAAAATTTCTATAAAAAGCTTTGCCAAAGGGAAAACTTTCATATACTGCCTCATGGGGGAGATAATATATATCTTCTCACGAGGGACTTAATATTTTTTATATATATTTATTTATATTTTATATATCCCTTGCTGATGGGGAAAATATATAATATACTCCTTACTGAGGGGACCTATATCTATATACCAGCCGACTGGGACATATTTTTATCCCTGCCTTATTAGGGGCCTTTTTATTTCCCTTCAAAGGGTTTAAATTATTACGGCCCTGTCTGACTGGGGGACATATTATAACCTCCCTTACTGGGGTACAGAGTAAGTTTCCACAAAAATAAAACCCATAAAACAAATTTTTTCCCGTTCCCTATGTTTTTTTTTTTTTTTTTTTTTGCGGCCCTTTCAAAAACCTCCTGGGCCCCAGGGAAAAAATTCATTGCCCACCTCTGCCTACACGTCAATTTGGCTTTTTTCATAACCAAAGAGGCCTTTTCGATCCATAACTTTTAGGGTCCAAAACTGAACAAGCCAGATTGGGCACCCCCTGGGTCAAGCAGGGGCTCGGTTGTTAAACGCCTTAAATGCTCCAGTCAGAAATGTGCAGAAATATAATGTGGAGACTACAGGTCGTTTTTTCTATTAAAGTCTATGGGCTGGTTGAACGATCGTATGTGGAGACAGAGCCTTCGAGCTCATTACTACCTTAAATTTCAAAGTTCATAGGAACATTATGAGGAGTGTCTGGTGACGGTATGGGAACACATGATAACGCTCTGTATAAACTTCTTCCCCTGGAAGAGAAAACAGTCGCATTCCACGCTAAGCCGCGCCGCCGCCTCCGACCTTCCATAGGTTATATCTATAATATTTACTCTGTCATCAAAATTTGGAAAGGATCGTCCGCATGGGTGGGAAACTGTATACAAAGGGCAAGCAGGGAGAGACGGCAATGCACAGTTCTTCAAGGAATTGTCTCACGAAATGGAGCCTATGCGGGCAGATTGTTGCTACTGGTCTGCCATGTACAGGAGCCTATTAGAGACTGCAAGTCACATGCAGTATAACCACACTTGCCAACTTTTGGAAGATTTTGAATTGCAGCTCGCCGCCTTGATGGTTTGTGTGGTCCACACCCCTTGTTTTACATGACACGCCCTCTTTTGTACAAAGCCACACCCCTTTGTCACATCTGAGTAACAACTTTACAGGAAAGCTGATAAGGGATGTGGTATTATTCAGCTTTACTGGACGTTGGATCCAAGCTGGGTGACACCACATCAATCAGCTTTCCTCCAGAGTCGAGCTACAATGTGGTCCCTCTGCACCAAGTGATGTCAGGGCGGCGGCTCATGATGCTTCACCCTGGCACCAACACTATCTACAGAACAACCCACAGCCAGTAAGAAAGTGCTCAGATGTATAAAGTGGTTTAGCTGCCGTATAGGCTTAGGCTAGAACCGACCAAACATTGTCAACTTGTGACTGTGGCCCCTTTTCAACCATATATACTGCACTAGTATGCAACAAACAAAAATGGTGAACCGGCACACGTGGATTATAAGTAAATGCCAATGATGGTATTAAAAACATACATAGACCTAACGCGTTTTGCGCTCCAACTTAGCGCTTGATCAGAGACCTGTAATGACTGGGACGTATTTCAGCCCGTAATTCGCGCAGTACGCCGCGAATTACTGCACTAGTGTATAGCAAATTGAGGATTTTTTACATCCAACAGAGGGCGCTTGAGCTGCTCAGCTCCTTTCCCATAATGCCTTGTGATATACCAGTGTATATAGGGTTTTAGACGTGTTTTTTGGAGTGTTTTTCTGCACTGTTTTTGCCCTGACTATTAATTTGTATGGGTGGAAACCTCGTCTAAAACCTCATCAAAACCTCTTCTGAAGAAGCGCGTTTCAGGCGAGGTTTTGATGCTGTTTTGGGCGGTGAAAAATCAGCGTCCAAATACACTCTGTGAACATACCCTAGTAGGCTGCCCAAGAGTGTATTCTAAAAGTTACTAGTACGTGACAGTACAAATAAAATCCCGGTGGCTTACCAGATTGGTGGCAAACATACCATAGCGGGAGATTTCCCAAACCTTTCGGGGAGACCGGGAGGACTCCTCCTTTTCAGGGAGTCTCCCTGACGATCAGGGAGAGTTGGTAAGTATGAGTATAATACATAGCAGTACAGGAATTTATTCCAATGTGATCACATAGCCTAGACCCATACTGGAACGAAGAAAAAGAAAAGGAGTATTATACATAGATGTTAATTAGCTGTACACATCTGCCGCACCCCCCCCCCCCCTTGTTTATATTTTTTAGCGGTGCCCAAACTCTTTTCCTTCTGTTTTATAAGTCTCACATTAGGGCTATAAACAAGAAAAGAAAAAAAAAGAAAGGAAAAAACGAATAAATTAAAGGTGTTTAAACAAATAACAAAAAAGTCTAATAAAGACACAAATCATTTGATTCCTTAATAAAGAAAAAACATTTTGCTTAGTAAAAAAAAAAAAAAGTAAACATCATAGATATGGGTTTCCAAATAAATTTGATCGAATTTTTAAGTCTTCTGCCTCCCAAAATTAAAGGGTTGTACATACAAGGGTTGCTGATTTTTATGTTTTAAAAATCTTGCAAAAAAGTCCTTTGCAATATGTTCCCCTTTCCAGTGTCCTACCTATTCCTGATATCCCCTCTTATTGGGCTCATCATCCTGTCACTATAGCTGCAAACCCGTTCATCTTTCCCATAGGCTGCCAGCGTGGGTTGTAAGTCAGTTGTTTTTTCGTCCCCATAGGCTGCCAGCATGGTTCTTACTACAGGCCTGTTCTACTCTCCGAAGGCTGCCAGCACTGGTTTCATGCAAAAAGACCCGTTCAATCCTCCCTTATAGGGGCCACGCCCTCACTATAGCTACAACCTGTTCAATCTCTCCTGATGGTGCCCCCCACTGGTTGCTTAGCTACAGACCCGTTCAATCTCTCCTGTAGGCTGCCCGCACTGGGTTTTTGCTTACAGACCTGGCTTTTTCCCGCAACCCATAGAAGCCAAAAAACCCACCCCCAATTCAAATTTAAAAAAGAAAACAGGGATGAGGGGAGATGAATCAATGTAGGAGACAACACTATGTGCAATAAAACGCCCCTTAAAGGGGAGGTTCCACAATAATTTTTACGCTTTTTTGGGGGTTGGGTTTTGTGATAACCTCCCCCAAAAAAACC
>JAODAL010079546.1:0-12542 GCA_025379985.1 Phyllomedusa bahiana | reverse complement strand
GGCCGACTACGACTACGATCGACCATACCCAACGCAATCGTAACACTAGAAATAAAAATTGGGGTAACGAAAAAAAATTTAATTCAATAAAAATCATGTTTATTTCTTTATTTCTTATCCAAGGATCAAAGTTGGGTGCAACGAAAATAAAGAAATAAAAAGGTTTTAGTGATGAAATAATTTTTTTTTCGGTACCCCCATTTATTATTCTTTTTTATATACAATCGGGACAACTCTGATCTTACATTTATTTCGGCCATGCAGTTGTTTTTTCGATTGCATTAGAAAACCCATAGGAGGTCGCTCGCCCCCCCTTTGGGGGCCAAATAACCGCGCCCTTTTTAACTTCCCAAATCACAGAGCTCGCTGGGAATTTCTTTCCCCATAAACTCTAGGAAGTAGCTGTCTCTATTGGCTAAGCGGACGAGCCCCCCTTTTCAACCAATCATCGTTTCTCCCCTTTTTTACTTTTTTTTTGAACTGTCCCGCCTTTGAAATGATTGGGTAAATATTTTCCATAGGTTAGAATTGGGGCCCCCTGTTGCTCCTATTTGTTGGTAAATTTTCTCCCCCATGGGATATATGGGCCCTGTCGCTCCTATTCTGATGGCTGGTTTATGCCGACCAATCGAAGACCTTAAACAATTTGAATTACGTTTTTCCGGCGATTCTCTCTATTTCAATTCCCATGACCCGCCGGCCCCCGGCGAAAAACGCGTTGTTCGGGTTTTAATTTAATTTTAGAGAAGGTTTCAGCTTTCTCTTAAAATTTTCCAAAAAAATTATTTTTTTTTCATACTCCATCCGCACGGCGCTGAACGCTGAGATTGCATTGCGCCATCTCTCCATAATACAAGGAAAGAATACTCGCCCCTCTGTTTTGGGGGGGATAGCCAACCCCCCGCTACTCAACCAATTAGCTTTTCTCTTTTTTACTGTTTTTTTTGAACTGTCCCCCCTTTGAATTTGATTGGGCAATGTTCTCCATAGGCTATAAGGGCCCTGTCGCCCTATTCTGATTGCCGGCTACCCAACCCCCCGAGCTCAGCCAATCAGCTCTTTTCCCCCTTTTTGTATTTTGAATGCCCCCGTTTTGATTCTGTTGGTCAATAGTTTCCTTTTGGGTTTTAATGGTTCACTGTGCTTCATTCTGAGGGGCCGGGTTTATGCCGAAAAAGAAATAGCTTTCGAATTTGAATTACTGATTTCAGGGCAATTTCCAAAATCCTAATTCTTGAATTAGGATATTGAAAGTGTTTTTTTTTTATGTATTTTTTTTTTTTAGGTTTTCGGGGAATGTTTTCCCCCTTTTTATAAAGGCATTTTTTTGATTCATACCCCGCACCGACATGTGGAATGATTTCTCGCTGTTTTCCAGCCTTTCGCAGGGAACAGTTTTTCGGCACAGTCCGACGGGCCCCATGTCCCCGCACGCGCCCATTCCCTGCACGTGCCCCACACCGGCGAGGCGCAGGGAATTTTTCCCCGCATGTACAGGCAATCCTGGGACGGCGAATCTTGGGCCAGTGCCGCACTGCGCCTCAGTCCCCGCATGCCCTAAAAACATGGAAAGGCGCGGCGGACTTTACATGGAATGTATGAGCGCGCATTACATAGAGCTTAGTGTGGCAAGTTTGGCGCATTACACTCTAAGTCCCGCACTGCGCCTGAAACACTGGCGAGGCGCGGCGGACTAAGCTTGGCGCACTAAGTTCTATGTAATGCGCCAAAAATCTGTCATATTCTACACTCTTCATATCATTTTAAACGTGGGTCGGCCAAGTAAAAAAATTTTGAATTCATAAATGTCGCCTAGATCTTTAAATTAAATACCCTCATACCAAGAGATTTAAATGAAGCTCAATAATTTATTAACTAATGTTACTAGATCTAACATATATTCCCATTTTTTATTAAATATTTATCCCTATTTTTCCTATTTTTTATTTTATTTAAAAAATTTTTTTTTAGTTTCATTTTTATATTAATTTTTAAGTATTTTCATTACAGGAGAATATTAAATAATAAGAATATAAAAATTTAATATGAAATTTATTCATAGTTAGTGGGATGGGAGCATAACGGTGAGGTAGCTAGAGTGTAAAAGGAAAGGTTACATTCATTCAAAGAAACCCCCAAAAGAACGTTTTTGGGCCCTTTGTTTTAAATAGTTATTTTGAGGCTGTTAGCTTTGCGACTCTTCCCCCAGATAAAAGTGTTTTCTTTTTTCAGTGTTTTTTAAAAAAAAAACATGTTGTATATATACTATCGCATGATGTGAATTAATAGTATCTTCTGTTAATATGAGCAATGGAACGAGACATTGTGAGCAAGGTTCATAGCCTTGTATCTGCCCCAAGTCATTGGCACCTGAATTAGAATTTTGTGATGGTATTTATTCCTGAGATTCTTCTCATGGAGACAAGACTGAGGAAAAGCGCCAGGAGTGCGCAATAAATGTGTAGCTTAACTTATTGTTGGTTTTATTTAAAAGGAATAAATAAGCACTTTACTATTTAGAACAGACTCTCAGGTCATGTCTTCATTTATTTTTAATATACCTGTCCGTATGAGGCTGTGCTCTGCTTGAAAAACAAAAGGGGATTCGGGAGGAATCCTGTATAAAAAGCTGTATCTAAAACTTTGAAGGTCTGTCGGAGTACGGATCTTCTTTGTCTTCGTTAGTATGGATGCATGGTGCATTTTGATGTACACCTAAACAGTGAGTTGTACCATGGAAAAGTCAAATGTGAGAAAGACCAGTAGAAGTTCTGGCAATATTCTAAGTGTAATTTCTACACAAGGGAGCGCTTCTGTCCCATTTTTTGTTTTAACAGCATCTGCACTTTTTGATCCACTAGTCCTAACATTAACTATTACTCTAACCCAAAGTTTGGGCTTGTGTTAGAGATTTTAGATTTTTTTTGGAATCAATTCACCTCTCTCCGACGCTCTCGGGTCCACTGACTTCTTCCTTCCAATGTCACTTCCGCTCCGACGTCACTTTTGGCCTAAAGTGCAGTGGGACCGTTAGTGATGAGGAAGCAGAAGTGACATTGGAGTTATCCTTAAAATTCCGAAAAACACTTACCCTAACCCCAATTTAGGATTTTGATTCCAGTTATAGAGATTTTTTTTTTTATTTATGCAAAACTTTGTTATCGGCCAACAAAATCGAATTGCTTGGAGTTAACATCATATACAGTTGAAACCAAAAGTTTACATACACTATATAAAAAGACACATATGCATGTTTTTCTCACTATCTGATATGAAATCAGAATAAACCTTACCTGTTTTAGGTCAATTAGGATTACCAAAATGATTTATATTTACCAAATGCCAGAATAATTAGAGAGAGAGAATTTTTCTTATTTTTCTTACTTTCTGCAAAGTAAAAAGTTTACATACATTTCATTAGTATTTGGTAGCATTGCCCTTGAACTGTATGACTTGGGTCAAACATTTTGGATATCCTTCCACAAGCATCTTAAAATAATTGGTAGGAATTTTGGCCCATTCCTCCTGACAGAACTGGTGTAACTGTGTCATGTTTGTAGGTCGCCTAGCTCGCACCTGCCTTTTCAGCTTTGCCCATAAATTTTCAATAGGATTGAGATCAAGGCTTTGTGATGGCCACCCAAAACATTGACTTGGTTATCCTTAATCCAGTTTGTAACCAGTTTGGCAGTATTCTTCAGGTCTTTGTCCATTTGGAAGACCCATTTCCACCCAAGCTTTAACTTCCTGACTGATGTCTTGAGAAGTTGCTTCAGTATTGCCACATAATCTTCTTTCTTCATGATATGATCTATTTTGTGAACTGCACCAGTCCCTCCTGCAGCAAAACAACCCCACAACAGGACGCTGCCAACTTTGTGTTTCACAGTTGGGATGGTATTCTTGCGCTTCCGAGCTTCTCCTTTTTTTCCTCCAAATGTGATGATGGTCATTATGGCCAAACAGTTACATTTTAGTTTAATCAGACCACAGGACATGTCTCCAAAAATGTAGGTTTTTGTTTCTGTGTGCATTTGCAAACATTAATCTGGCTTTTATATGTTTCTTTTGGAGTAATGCCTTCTTCCTGGCAGAGTGAACTTTCAGCCCATGTTGATACAGTACTTGTTTCACTGTGGATAATAAGACAATCTTATCAGCTTCCACCAGCATCTTCACAAGGTATTTTGCTTTTGTTCTTGAGTTAATATGCACATGTCGGATCAAAGCACATTCATCTGAGACACGGAATCCGTCTCCTTCCTGAGTGGTTTGATGGCTGAACAGTCCCATCTTGTTTGTACTTGCCTAAAGTTGTTTGTATAGATGAACGAGGCACCTTCAGATATCTGGAAATGGCACCCAAGAATGATCAATACTTGCATAAGTCCACAATTCTCTTCTTGAAAACCAATGCCATAAGTATGTTTTGCAACAATAAGGTTGTGAAGGTTTTATCCATCACAACACGTTTATTGTGTGGAACCTTAGTAATGATACATGTTTTCATAGGTCATCAATTGAACCAGCTGATATTAATTTTTATTAAGTGATAGGTGTAATGGCTGGGTAGTGGATCCTCTGGACCACCGCAAGCGATGATAGTTAAGCCACGCCAGGGAACGGAATCTAAGTAGCCCCCGGTTTTCACCAGTGCCCGCCGCAAAGCGGGATGGACTTGCTGCGGCGTGAGGCTACCAGGTCGTCCCCCCTGACGTGACTTGCTTGCGATGGCGGCCGAGGTGCAGCGAGGTACAGAATCGTAGTCCGAGAATCGTAGTCGTGGGCAGGCAGAAGGTCAGGGCAGGCGGCAATGGTTCGTGGTCGTGGACAGGCAGGAAGGTCAGGGCCGGCGGCAGAGGTTCGGAGTCGGGAAATGTAGCAACTGGTCTGGTACACGGTAAGGCGACAATATACTTCAGGAACGCTTTTTCTACGGCTCGGGGCAACATAGATCCAGCGAGGAGTGACTGCAGAGCGGACCCTTAAATAGGGGAGGCGTCTGCCAGACAACCAATTATCGGGACACTGGCCCTTCAAATTCACGAGAACGCGCGCGCGCGAGCGCTACGGAACGGGCACACGCAGCCTGGCCGGCAGGGGACGCGGTCGGGACAGGAACCCGGCCGGGTAAGTTACTACCAGGGGCGGACCCCCGGCTCGTCCCGCGGCCAGCGTGCGGCACCCGACCCCGGCAGGCGCCCGGGAGGGGAACCACGGGTGCGCCCACGGCCTGGGGGTCGGGAAGCGGGGGCAGCCGCTATAATAGGATTGCTTTCTATCATTTTATAGATTTCAGCTGGTGTCATGACTTTCTATGGCTTTTTGCATCTTTTTCTTGTTCTATTACACATAATGTATGAACATCTATGGTTTAATTTCTTTCCCTGTATAAATTGGATGGGTTGTTAACATCTGGCGAGAATTCCATGTCAATAGCACCTATAGAAATATATTTACATAGGAAATTGGTGATATGCTTAGTACTTATTTCACAGGAATACATATCATATATTCGAAGCAAGCAAAAGTTGAATGGGTAATATACACAGACTTGATTTAATATCATTCATTACTAAAAGGAGATGAAACATTTACTAAATATTTATTTTTCAGCCACATCTATTATTTTACAATTATTTTTTCATACTGATGGAAAAATTGATAGACTTGGAATTCGAGGCTTTTTCAGACTGCAAAAAATGCATTATCTTTCAATGGGAATCATTTCTCTGGTGTGTCAGAGTGAGCTCTAGAGGGTGGAATTTCAATCTTAAGGCAGCATTATCTACATTCACATCTGTTACATTCTTAGAATATCATAGTGTATTACTGATTATGCAGCCATTTAATTGTCTAATTTTACAATTCCACACAGGAGGCCTGAATATATTATCCTCTATTTGCTACAGACATCTAAGTTGCCTCTATAACAGTCATTTAAACTTGTACTTAGTTTCACTAGTAAACAGATATTTACTGTGTTGTTTTAAATACCTGGCAAACAGATAGGAAGATATATAGGCAGAAGCTTTGTTATGTAATAGCCTTATTTGCTATTGCAATAATTGACAATGACACATGTGACAGTGTTGTACAGAATGATAAATGATAAAGCATATGGATTTACACCCTTAACCCTTTGTAAATATTCCAGCAGTCATTTTTTTTTTTTCATTTTCCTTCCAGTTACTGTTACAATGCTGTCATAAGGGTGGAAAAGGAAAGGAAACCCAGCAGCCAAACAGATACTACATGCCATTACATACAATTCAATTTAATGTTCATGATTTTAATGTTCCAAAGTAGATTTTGCAGATAAACACTGTTATGACCATGTCACACAGCATGGGGTCGTGGTTTTGGTCACATTTGACTGCCTAAGTGTTTATACCCCACCTCAGTGTGGATCATGCAATAGACCCAAAGGCTGAAAATTGACACAAGGTTTTCACTAGTTTTTGTGATTTAGGTCAATATTAAATTCAACCTGACTCTAAGCAATTTGATCTGGATTGACCCAAATTGAGTTTGGGCAAAAATTACTAAACAAGAAACCCTTTCCCAAACTCTATGTTGACATTTGGGTTACATGGGTTTTAAGGCGTTAACTTACATTTGCACAGTGGCCCTGGTCTGGCGGCTCTCCTGCTGCAATGTCACTTTCGGTCCAATGCTACTTCCAGTTACTATAGCATTTTTCTATGTTATGCTCAACAGAAAGGACCTTAGATGTGGACAGGAAGTGATGCTGCAATTTGGGTGTAATCGGAAGTGCCGCAGTCTGTGCTTGGACCGTGGTCTTGCCTGTGCTCCTAGCCATCAGCCCCATGTAAATGGACAGGCTGCTGTCCATTGTGCCAGTCCACAGTCGCACACCTTCCTCTGCTTCTGCGTGGCTCATTATCCACCTCCTCCACACTCCCAGCCGATGTTTTCGCATACCGTCTGCTCCCTGGTTCTCTCTTTGTAGCCGCATACACATGGCTGTTCTTTAGGGGGACTACACGCTGGTTCTTCCTGATTTCAAGGTCCAGCTGACTCTGGGCGTTTTCTGGAAACCTCACCCAATATCCCATGCTCAGTTATTAGCGTCCATTCCTTACATGTCTACCATATCTGTGCATTATTTCCTGATTGCCTTCCCATTACTGATCCCTAGCTACATTCCTGACCTTGCCTTGTCTGCCACCTGCTTTGTGATCACACTTGAACCTATCCTCACTAGTTTGCTGCCTAGTCCAGTGAGCCCGATTGTGATATGGCTTTAGAGATAGGGTTAGGTTAAAAGAAAAAAAAATCACCTTCCTGAAGTGAACCAAACAGAACAGTGACCTAACCAAGCAACATTAGTTTTTGTTATCCCTGAATACACTGCTAAAAATATACAGGGAACACTTTAACAACACAATGAAACTCCAAGTCAATCACTCTTCTGTGAAATTAACCTGTCCAGTTATGAATAACATTGATTGTGAATCAATTTCTTCTGTTGTTGTGTAAATGGAACAGACAACAGGTAGAAATGATATGAAATTAGCAAAACAACCCCTATAAAAGAGTAATTTTTTCAGGTGGGACTACAGACCATTTTTCTGTTCATCTATTTTTGACTGTTCTTTGGCACTTTTTCATTTTTTTATTGCTCCACCCAGAGGACATTTTGGGGTGTTACAGCCCACAGAAGTTGCTCGGTATGCAGCTCATCCAATGGCACTCAAAGGGGGCTGTGTCAAGAGGTTGCGTGTCCATCGCACAGGCCAGACAAGAAAAATACCCGGGGACAGGCCCGTACACCCGGGAAAAATGGAGGGGGCTGTAAATGGCAACAAACCCCGCAGCAGGGCCCTGACCTCTTTTTTTGTGCAAAAGGAACAGGGGGGCACCCGAAAAAAGACCTTTCCACAGGAAAATAATACCCCCGTCTCTGATAAATTTTCAAAACAAATCAAATTAACTTACAGAGTGTTGAGCGATTTTTATCGCAAAGTTGAAATCGGCAAGGTTTTATGGTGTTAGAAATTTCCAGATAGCGTTTTAAATTTCGGTTTAAAAACGTGCATCATCTATTAAGATGCGCCTTTTTTGGGCCTTCCTGTAATTTTTTGGGGGCCCGAAATCAGATTACAGAATAGAGCGGTGAGATGTGTGTGACGTCGACGGATTGTATGGGGACGATTGGCTGGGAAAAAACACAAAACCCGTTTTACATAGAAACAGCGTTTTTCCCTGTTCAGCCTCAGTGCTCTCACGTCTCATAGGGATAGGACCTGCGCTCTGCTGTGGCGCAACCAGCTCAGCGAAATTGTCTTTTTCTGCACAGAGAAACCTCTACATTAGCATGTGATCCTTCCCAAGTTAGTTAGATTAGAGATTTGAAGATTTTATGTGTTTACTAGAAATTTTAAAGGCAGTAAAACACTACCGCTGTAAAATTCACGGCGGTGGGAGCGGGAGGGGGGGGGCCCGGGCGAACACAGACAAGCTCTATCTATAAAGAACACTGATAAGTTCACCAAGACTTATGTCGACATTGTACGGATATCTTTATTATAACAGTTTGTATAGAATTTTTTCCTGGATAATTGGGCAGCCTGAACATATATTGATACACATCATTTCTAGTAACTGCAGGCTCCCTTTGTTAGCTCAAACTCCACTTTTTATTATCAGTATACATTTTCAGATAGGTGGTTTCAATTTTCAATTATTACCCATTATACCTGTGACTGTTATATAGCCACCTTGCAGGTTAAATTACAATCCAGCAATCTTGTAGTCAGCTCAGGTTGTTTTGTTGCCAAAATACCGTGTATTGTACGAAAACATCACAGTTACGAGTTTTTTGACTTTTTGCGCACCCAGCATTGTTCATTGACGCAGCATCTCGTAAATCTTAAACAGCAATTCTAATTCACCACAGTGAATTGAAAGTTGCAAAAAATACAGTTATTATATCAAAACATAACAGTTACGTGTTTGTTTGACTTTTGCACAACCACTTGTCATTGACGCACATCTAATAAATCATACAACAGCAATTCTTTAACACCACAGGTGAAATTGAAAGGTGCAAAAAATAACGTTATTATACAAAACATAACAGTTACGTGGTTTTTGACTTTTGGCCGCACCCACATTGTTCGTTGACGGAGCATCTACGTAAATCTTTAAAACATCCCCCAATTCTATAGTCACCACAGTGGAATTGAAAGGTGCAAAAAATACTGTTTAATATACCAAACATAACAGTTAAGTGTTTTTTGACTTTTGCACACCCAGATGTTCATTGTCGCAGCTCTACGTAAATCTAAAACCAGCACTTCTATATTCACCACAGGTGAATTGAAAGGTGGCAAAATAATGTTTATTATACCAAAACATAACAGTACGTGTTTTTTGACGTTTTGCGCACACCAGCATTGTTTCATTGACGCGCCATCTACTTAAAATCTTAAAACATCAATTCTATATTCACCCCAGGTGAATTGAAAGGGTCAAAAAATAATCTCCGTTTTTATTATACCAAACCTAACAGTTACGTGTTTCTTGACTTTTGCGCACGCCAGCATTGTCCATTGCCGCAGCATCTACGTAAATCTTAAAACAGCAATTCTATATCACCCAGGTGAATTGAAAGTGCAAAAAATTACGTTTATTATATCAAAAACATAACAGTTACGTGTTTTTTGACTTTGCACCACCCACATTGTTTCATGACGGCAGCATCTACTGTAAATCTTTAAAACACAAATCTATATTCACCACAGTTGAATTGAAAGGTGCAAAAATATTCGTTTATTATACTAAAAAACAAAACATAACAGTTACGTGTTTTTTGACTTTTTGCGCACCAAGAAATTGTTCCATAGACGCAGCATCCTACGTAAGATCGTAAAACGCAATTCTATATTCACCACGGTGAATTGAAAGGTGCAAAATATCGTTAATTATACCAAAACATTACATCCTACGTGTTTTTTGACTTTGCGCACCCAGCATTGTTCATGACGCAGCGCACGTAAGACTTAAAACAGCAATTCTATATTCACCATAGTGAATTGAAAGGTGCAAAAAATACCGTTTAATATATCAAAACATACCAGATACGTGTTTTTTGGACTTGTGCCCAGTCCAATTTTGTTGGGAAAATGTAGACACCTTGCAGTTAATTTGAATCCACAATTTTTGTTTTGATATTAGATTGATTTGAGAATAGCTGGATTTGCCGCTTTTTAATAAGAGACTTTCAAAACTATTCATACCTTCTCAAATTTTTATAGTTCCTGAACATGGAGCCAATGCAGGTTGTAAGCAAGCAAAGTGGGGTAGCACATGGAGTTAGAGTACGAGAGAAGGTGGCTACCATCCAATCTGGGCGACACACCATGCCAGCGGATCTTCAGTTGCAGGACCGTCAGGCCTGTCATCGCTTGGGTCGGCCCTGTGAATCTAAGTAACGAACATCGTCGCCAATCTGTCCTTCAGTGGTTAATGCAACCTGCATACAAGCAGTCTTATCCTCGTCCTCGCATCACGCCACAATGTCGTCCATCAGCATCACCAGCATCCCCCAACATGAAGCAGCCCAAATGTCAACTCGTGTACCCACCACTGTGGATAATCCATGTCTGAAGACCTCCTTTTTGATGACAAAATGCGGTTGGTCAGAAGTGCATGTTAAAAAGATCAAGAGGATGATTTAGTCAGCTCTGAGCGCCCAGTTACCGATGCCATCAGAGAGTGAAGGAAGCCGTCATCGGCAAAAATCCCGGGGCGTCGGCAACGACTTGCATGCCAATTGCTTGTAGCCCGCAGCTTCTGATGCAGAAGTCATGACGACCAAGTCCACATGTGTTGAATGATGATGATGATGACGACATTGCGGATCCATCCAGGACTTTTCCCGCAGAATTTGCTTTGCGAGTGCTTCATCAGTACGAGGAGGAAGACGATGGGTAGGTAATACGGTCCCGCCACAAAAAGGGAGAGCGTCGCAAAAGTCCGCTGATATATTCCCGCCAGCCAACGTAAGCCAAACCCCGCTCCTCGCGATCGCCGCAAAAAGGTCCATGACCCTCTCAAGCCTGGCCTTCTTTGAGCAAGCCTCTGATTCACCCAGCGATGTCAATGTCCCCTTGCCGTAAACGCATATGGTAGAGCAAGAACCTTAAGTGGATAACCACCACCAACCATGTCAAGTCACATGCAGCGAAGCATGAGTTGAAAAGGAGGGAACCCTTGGCCAAAAAAGGCCAGACCGATGCCTGGGCCTCCAACCACTGTCACACCACTGTCTCCGTCCTCCTCCTCCTCCGCCACCACCAGCGTTCCTCAGCACCCATGTCTCTCAGAGTCATGATCAGGGATCAGCCTCCGCTTCAGCCTCCACCGTCGCCCGAGTACCACCAGCACCACCAGAGACCCATCCTACCCCTTCTCTTTCCGCCAGTTTGACGACCTGCACGCCGTACAGCGGCCAGTCTAGCAGCCAGCCTTCTGTCTTCCAGGTTTGGGAGCAGAAGAAACACTTTAACCAAAACCATCCCAAAGCCAAAAGCCTGAATGTCGGCATTGCCAGGCTTTTGGCCTTGGAAATTTTGCCTTTCCGACTGGTGGACACAGATGGGTTCCGCCACGTCATGGCCCTCGCCTGCCCCAATACCAGATGCCGAGCAGGCATTTCTTTGCCAGAAAAGCCGTCCCTGCCCTGGCCAGCCACGTGTCATCTAAAATTTCAAGCGCGTTGTCTGCATCTGTGTCCGGAAAAGTCCATCTCACCACCGACACATGGACTAGTAACCAAGGCCAAGGCGCTATATCTCTGTGACAGCTCACTGGGTGAGCTGGGTGGATGTCTCTGGGGGTGACGGTGGCTCTCAGGCTCGGCGCACGCTCTTCAAAACCGCAGGGATGGTGCAGGGCTCGTGTTGAAATTAATCTGCCTTGGAGGCCGTCCACACACAGGTCAGGAGCTGTGGACGGCTCTAAGCAACGAGACCGAGCGCTGGCTGGGTGACAAGAACATTGTGCCAGGCAAGGTGGTGTGCGATAACGGGCGAAATCTGCTGGCCGCCCTTAAGATCGGTAGGCTGGAGCACATCCCTTGCCTGGCACATGTCATGAACCTTGTCGTCCAGAAATTTCTAAAGAGCTACCCGGTCTGGACTGCCTGCTGAAGAAGGCTCGAGGTCTGAGTTCGCACTTCCGCGTTCGCACCCTGCTTCGTCCTGCCGGCTGCGTTGCAGCGTCAGCTCGGCCTCCCGTCAACCGTCTCATTGTTGACGTGGCAACACGCTGGAATTCCACCCTCCACATGCTCCAGCGATTGTGGCAGCAGCGCAATGCCATTACGCAGTACGAAGTGACACATGGCCTGACAAGCAGCGGTACGGACCTCGGTGTGTTGAACCACCGAGAGTGGGAGGCAGGTGAAAGAGCTCTGCACCATCCTTGCCAGTTTTGAGAAGCCACCAAATGGTCAGTGCGGGCAATGCCCCCTTTTCAGATGAGCATTGTGGTGATCTTAGTTCTGGAACGAA
>JAODAL010079545.1:0-12542 GCA_025379985.1 Phyllomedusa bahiana | reverse complement strand
GCCAGCACAAGCCAACAGACCAGACCCACACCTGGCCCGAGTGAGCAGAGATACTTTATGGAAGCTCAAGGGAGCGTGGGTGAGCGCTGCCTGTACTAGTATAACTTATGTGCTCAAGGGCCGCAGGAGCCGGCACGGCAGGAGGCGCGCAATGCGGCTCGGCACTCGGGATTTCCCTACACCCTACACCAGGGCTTGGATGGAGCGACACTGCGCACAGCCGGGCTGCCCTCCCACTGGGCCAGAGCAGCAGAACAAGGGCGGACAGTTGCTGCAGGCAGGGACAGACAGCCGCGGCACCCAGAGGAGAGGATGAGCAGGTAAGCGTCCCGATTAGCCGCGCGACATTTTCACGACATTTTGAAATTTTTCACAAATAAACGAGGATAGTGTGAACCAAAATTTATCACTAACTTAAAGCACAATGTGTCACGAGAAAACAGTCTCTGAATCACTTGGATAGGTAAAAGTGTCAAAAGTTATTCTCACATAAAGTGACACATGCCAGATTTAAAAAAATGAGTTTCGGTCTGGGCAGTAAGGGGTTAAAAATAAATGTAAAAAGCACACCTACAAAAACAGTACACAACAATAAAGTCTATAAATACAGTGTTAACCACATTTAGCATAACTGATAATAAAAAAGAACTGGATAACCCTTTCAAGTTCCACAGTGCCCTGTATTAGAACACAGCATGAAAAAGACAGGAATTTTATTCCTAGTTTTGATTCGTGGGGAAAACGTATTCTGTAACCCTGCCATGTGTTGGTGGAGATAACAATCTAAATAATGTTTATGTCAGTGTGGCATAGCGGGTAATTTGACTCCTTAAATTCAACCTTTAAGTTAATAGACAAACCCTGAAGTGTTAACATATCTTGCATCTGTACGCTTCTCACGAGTTTTTTACATAGTGTACATATGCAGTTTGTCACTAGCAGCTGATTATTACTTTCTTTTGGTTCTCTCTACATTGGATAATAACTAGAATGTACTCAGAAAACTCCAGAATGTTTTCAGATTCAAAAGATTTATTAAGAAATAAAAGACAAATAGTACAAACATAAACGAACAATGGTTCTACAGGTAATTGGTTAAACAAAATTGTATTTATTAAATCCCGCAAGTAAACAATGCAAAAAGCTTTCAAAACGTCGAATCTATAGATCTTATTGTTTATAAAGTTCGGGATGTGTTAATATTTTATAAAATGTCACTGATCAGAACTTAAGAACATGAGACATACACCTTACTACAAGAACATTGATATAAGAAAGAAGAATTTGTCACTCAAAAGGGGAAGTCAATTGGCTCTTATGCCGGAAGACTGCCATTGGTGCTGGCATGGCAACTAAGACCTGAGAACCTCAACACACTAACCTTAATCTTAGCCCTGGAGAGATGGAGTACCAAACGAGAGATATAACCACCAAGTAGTGGTTTCAGCCATTCTGGTTCACAGCCGCGTGTAAAAAAGCACAAGTCCCCACAGTAAGCACCGACCAGTCTTATATCTATAGTCTACCTGCCTCATATCTCAAGTGAGTTCGGGTCTCATATTACATAAATCCTCAAATATTCAAAGTAGCATAGTCCGGCGATGCACAGAAAGTCATCCAATCAGACCAAGTCGCCCTGAATCTGTCTGTCTTATGTTCCCTGTCTGCCCTGATTTCCTCCATGCGTTGCAAGAAGAAGAGTTCCTTGTACCGGTCGGCAATGGAGGGAATCACTGTGGATCTCCAAAGTCGAGGGATCAACACTCTGGCCGCACTAAGCATAAAGATGATCAGGCTCCCCTTAAGCGTACGGAGGTATAATGCTCAATAACAACACCCTCGGGTCATTCTGGAGTTGTATCCCCGTGGTCAAGTAAATGACTTTTATTACCTTATCCCAGAAACCCTGTAACTCGGTACATTTCCACCATATGTGCATCATTGTGCCCTCCTCTTGACTACATCTCCAGCAGCTACTAGGGACAGAGGGGTAGATAGTATGGAGCAGGGCGGGGACTCTATACCACCGAGATAGAATTTTAAAGTTTAGCTCCTGCAGTCTACACAAGACTATTGCTTTGTATGAGAGTATACTCGCTTTCTGCCAGTCTTCCTCTACTATAGTCTCCCCGAGTTCCCTGGACCAGCTTAACTGGTAAGCCGGCGTACCCTTGGCAAGGGAGCAAAGAAGTAGTTCGTAAACCCGTGAGATTGCATGGTCACAGGGGAGACTACCTGCACACATCTCCTCAAAGGGAGTTAGTCCTCTATGGAGGTTCATAATGGACCTATGCCTTGCATAGAAGTGGGCAATCTGTCTGTAGTTAAACCAAGAGAGAGAGTGTGTTGAAAGCACGTCCTTTACTTCTGCTAGTGGCTTCAGAGCCTGGCTATCCAGGAGGTCTTTAAAAGTCAATGGGTTCTCATTTCTCCTCCTGCCCAAAGGGGGATCGGCCAGTCCCAGTGCTGGGTTGTGCAAAACCGGTGTAAGTGGACCATCCGGGGAGAAAAGGTGGGAAGCCACCCCATATCTATGCCAAGCCAGAAGAGATATCTGCGTCACCCAGGGAAGAGTCGCCACTTCACTTTTGGATAAAGTCGAGGCCTTCAGCCAGGGGAGATGGGATAGAGGGATTCTGGATACTTTTTCTTCCAATTGCACCCATCTCTTAGAGAGTCTCCTACGATAGTGATCTAAAAATCTGACAGAAATAACTGCTAAATAGTATGCCTTAACATCAGGCAGAGCTAGTCCCCCCTCTTGTCTGGGTCTAGTGAGGGTCAGCCTCGCAATCCTCGCCTTCCTCCCCCCCCCCCAAATAAAGTTCCGCAAACACTTATCCAGAGCACTGAAAAAAACCCAAGGTCCCATAACGGAGAGCGTTTGGAACAAGTATAGCAACCTAGGTAGTATGGTCATTTTAATAATATTTATGCGGCCCACCCAGGAAAAGTCCTTACTATTCCACCTATTCAAGTCTGCCGAAAGGGTGTTTAGAAACGGGGTATAATTCAGCTCTTCCACTGTTCTAAGCTTAGCTGGTATACAAACCTCTAGATATTTAAAGGCCTCCCTCGCCCACCCAAATGGAAAGTTCTGCCTCAAGAGGTCAACCATTGATTCTTCCAGGGAAATATTTAGTGCTGTGCACTTCGTCAAATTGATTTTAAAGTTAGATAGGAGAAAACTCCAGAATGCTTAACTGTCTTCCTAACACAACAAATTATTACTTTTGGTATGACAACGTTCTGTTGCTGAACTGTACACAATTTGACAAATAGGACATAATGATCAGGGTTTTACATGTTGCCTTGGTAGAGGGAAGTGATCTAACATATGATAAGCATACAATTGTGTTGAATATTTGCTCCTTGTCTAGCCATGTTTAAAAAAAGCAATTCAAAAGCATTAAAATAAATGCAATGGTTGGAATTTAACATCACTTCTCTTAAGTGATTAAAGGTATAGTCCAAAAGTTGAAAAATGCAACAAATGTAATAAAACTAAATAATATTAGTACTTATGTTGCCGTGTAAATATCTGGAGCCAGGCTGATCTCAATTTTGGGAGCAGTAATGAAATATTCCTTTAGGGCAGATTGATTCTTCCCTTATGGATTCTAAAGTCTGGGAAACAAAGCTTAAAAATTCCCTATCATCCTCCCTTCATCCACATTTTTCCCCACCCTTGGTTGAAATTGATTGACAAACAGTATGTCTTTTTTCAATGGTATCACAAACAGTACTCCTCTCTTAAATACCCTGTTGATCCGGTGTTTTTTGTTTTCATATAATTTTTGCTAAAAATTACTATTTAGGCATTCTTCCCAACTTTTAGGAAAAATAAAGAAGGATATATTACCAATTTGAATTTAAGCCAAGCCTAGAGCCAAAACAACAGCGGGATTGCTAGGGTGTTTAATGTCTCCAACCACATTAAATCATTTTTTGCCTTTCCAAATTAGCTTTGTAGCTCCCCTCAAAATAGGTAGGCAGATAGGCCCCACATTAGGTAGCCCCCCTCTAAATTCCATAGCTATCACTTTTAATTAAATAGGTTGTCTCACTACAAGGATTGCTTTTTATGTTAAAGATCTTGCTAAAAACAAGTCACTTTGCAATATATATCCATTAACAGTGTCCTACCTATTCCTAGATATCCCCTCTTGTATGGGTTGCATCAGCTCCTCAGGTCGCTATAGCTACAGACCTGTTCAATCTCTTCTGATAGGCTGGCAGCACTAGTTGCTATAGCTACAGACCTGGCTTCTACTGTAGGATAGTAGAAGCCCGTAAACACGCCCCGAATTCAAAATGAAACCAGGAAAACGGGGACTGGGAGATGAATCAATGTAGTGAAAAACCCCCTTTAAAACAAAAAAAAATAGGTAGTAGACACTCACTCACGGTTCCACGCCGGGGTCCATGTACGACCGTCGGTGTGCCCTTGTCTCCCGTGGGGGGGGGGGGGCATTTCCGCTGTCCGCACTTGTCACTCACCTGTCCGGGCTTCTTTTTTCCCCTGCAGCGGTTTACTAGCAATAGGTCTGCATTCCCCTTTGGTCCCTGGGCCCCTGTGTCTGTGCCCCTTCACTTGTCCTCACCTTCCTGGCTTTGTCTGTCCTGCAGGGGTTCCTGCTGGCCCAGATACGATCTGCCATTCTTCCCGGGCTCCCTGGGTCCTGTGTTGCTGTCCCTGGCACTTTCACTCCCTGTCCTGGCTTCTGTCTGTCCAGCTTTTCCTGTGGCTACAGTCTGCATCTTTCTCCAGCTCCCGGGCGCCTGTTTGCGCACGCCTTCCCCTTTGGGGGCCCCCCCGGTCACTGCACTGTATTTAAAAAAAGGGTAAGAGTTCCATTTCCTTACTGTGACCTGTGACCCCGCCTTCATAAGGTTTTCCCTACCCTTCCCCGGTCTTTTGTTGGGTCCTTCCTTTGAGCAAACCTTGTTTGCTGTTGAACCTCGAGTTTCCATGAATTTTTTTTTTAAAACCCTGCGCTACGGGGGCCATCCGTCTCCCTGCGTTTCCCCTGATGTTGTCCAACCATCTATTCCTGCTATATTGCTACCTCTTCCCCCTGGGGGCTCTATACCAGCCACGGCTACACCATTTTGCCCCAAACACCGTTTCCAGTGTCCTTTTCTGCCCATCGGAGTTTTACAATCTGCGCCCGCGGTGGGCAGGGCCTTTTTAACACATTATGGCCCCTGGGCAGAGTGTTTCTGGCCCCCAACCAAATATTTATCAATACTTCTAAAAATACTGTTTTTTTTGCCATAGAAACCCAATCAGAATCTAGGACCAATCAAAAACTTTTTTTAATTTTTCAGAGCATAAAAAATTAAAGCTTGCTCTGTTTTGGTTGCTATGGTTTCTGATTGGTTGCTAACAAAAAAAAAACTATTAGACCTTTTTGATAAAAAAGGGCCCACTAGCAAACCCCCAAAAAATCAATGCGCAGGTTTGGGGACTTGCTTTTTGCGGGAGAAAGTTTTGTTTTTTTGGGGGGGGTATTTTGAGTTTACTTTTTTAAACTACTGCATATTTTTTTAAAAAAAAAAAAATGTCACCCCCAAAAAACAAAAAAAGTTTTTTTCTGCATTTATTTTTTTAATTATTTTTTATCCCATTCACATTTTCCCTAAATAACCCCTTACTTTAAATTTTAAAGTTTTTTACGGTCATATGGATACAAAAATTTGTAAGGTTTTTATGTAATTAGCACAATTTAACTTTTTTTATTTTCATACATTTTTTTGTTTTTTTTCCCCTTTTTTTAACCCCATTCAGGATAACTATTGAACCCCATGAATGGCAGGGACCAATAAAACCCCTTTTACACCGCCTTTAACCCTTTCATTGCTGGGGCCATGCTGCAGCAAAATCAAAGGGGATTCCTGGCCCCCGGGGTCCCGGGGTATCCTGGGACCGTGGGCCTGAGGGATATCTAGCTTCAGCCCTGGGGACCAGAGTACCCCAGTTCTTCTGTAAGCCTCTTCAGGGCGCACTGGGTTACTCCAACAAAGCCCTATTTCAAAATGATACTAGTGTAATGTATTATCAACAGAATATAATGTTTTGCTACAGGAGTGTGCTAAAACTTTATAAAGTGTAAAAAAAGAAAAAGTTAAAAAAATTACCCCTCAAGGGGAATAAAAAAAACAAAAAACAAAGATAGAAAAAAATAAAAATAAATTTTTAAATTTAAAAAAATTTTTATTGTGCATATATTACACACAAATAAAACCCAACCCTATTAGGGATCCCACGACCTAATAACATGTTAAATTAAAAGGTTATTTATTGTGAAAAGTTAAAAAAAAAAAAAAGTAAAAAAATGCAAAAAAAAATTATTTCACGGGTGCAAAAAAATTTGTTTTTAAAAATTATCGTAATTTATATGTAAACGACTCGCCCAAAAAACAATTTCTCCCCACAAAAAAATAATTCCTCTACAACGCGCTATAGAAAAAAAAAAATTGTGACTGTTGAAATGCAGGGGGCAAAAATTAAAAGTATTGTTCATTAAAGGGGTTTTCCAATACATTATTTCCCTTTTCCTCATTCCTTTTTTTGGCTTTACTTTTAATTCAGGGATGTTTCTGGCTTCCCCTAGGGTTTCATAGAAAACCAAAAATCTGTAGCTATAGCAACCCGTGCTGGGAGCCTATCATAAGGGGTACACAGTCTGTAGTAAGCAAACCCCTGCCCGGCAGCCTTTTAGGGGAGATCACAAGGTCTGTAAAACTAAGCAACCCCGTTTTGGGGACTATATGAGAGATCAAAACCCCCCAAAAATTCTGTTTTGCTAAGCAAACCCGTGCGGCACCTATCGGAGAGATCACAAGGTCTGTAGCTATACAAAAAAAACGTCTGGCAGCCTTAAAAAGGGAGAGATTTTTTAACAGGTCGTAGCTTTAAAACAACCATGGCTGGCCCTATCAGGAAGATAACAGGTCCCCCCGAGCTTTGCAAAAAACCCGTGTTTTCAGCCCATCAGGGAGGCGAACAGGTCGTGTATGCAACCATGCTGACAGATATCAAAAGATTGAACAGGGCTGAGCTATACAACCCGCGCTGGAAACCTATCAAGAGATTAACAGGCGGTAGCTATACGACCAGTGCTGGCAGCCTATCAGAGAGATTGAACAGGTCGTATTAGCGACCATGCTGGAAACCTATCAGGGGAAGATCAAAAAGGTCTGTAGTATAGCAACCAGTCTGGGAGCCTTCAGGAGAATCACACAGCGTAGCTATGCAACCAGTGCGGCAGCCTACAGGAAGATTGAACAGGTCGGGAGTTTTGCAAACCCTGCTGACAGACTATCAGGAGAGATTGAACGGGCTGTAGTATACAACCGTGCTGACGACATCGGAGAGATTTAACAGGTCGTAGCAAGAACCAGTGCTGACAGCTATCAGAGAATTGAACGGTCAGTTAAACTAGTGCTGACAGACTATAGGAGAGATTGAACAGGCGGGAGTTGGACCTGAGGGCTAGCAGCCCACCAAGAGGGGATGTCTAAAATAGGTGGACACGTTAATGGACACAAGGCAAAGTGACTTTTTTTTGCAAGATCTTTAAATAAAAAGCAGCGATCCCTGGGGTAGACGACCCTTTAAGGGCCCTTTTTGGCACCAGGGGCTTAAGGGGGAAAATCATTTTTCTTTTCTAAATAAAGGTTTTTTTATTGGGGGAATGGTTTTTTTGCAGTTTTTTTTCTTTTAAAAATTTTCTTTTTTTTTTTTTTAATTCCCCAAACTGTGATTAGGGTTTTGTGGGGTCTCATGGGGACGGGCGGCGGGCACCCGGCTCATATCACACTTTTTTGATCAGCCACCCGGCCCCCGCAAGCCTCTATAAACCTGTACTTCTACTGTTATCCTGGGGGCACAGGGGGAAACTGTTTTATGATCAGCATGTGCTCACCGTCCTGACCGTGTCACGGGCCCCCTAGAGCCCCCTTCCCGCTTCTGCTGAGCCGGGGCCAGAGGATTCTGCAATTTAATCACTGATTGGCCCCAGCGAGGTGACCACTGGGATGAGGGGGGCCCCATGAGGGGGGGAAGGGCAGCATCAAGGAATTGAGGGTTAAACCCCCAGCGGGGGAGGAAAACGGACAGGGGGGGGGACACCCCCCGCTCTTATATAAAGCCCCTGATCCCAAATGCCGCAGGCAGGGACAGGAGGGGAAGCAAGACGCAGAAAGCCTCTGAGGTTTTTTAAGTAACAGGCGCTTCCGTGCTTCCCACTGACTCCGGGCAGGGCCCCTTACCTCAGGGGGCCCCCCGGGGCAGTGGCCTACCGGGCCCCAATGGGAGAGGCCCGCGGGGGGTGGGCCCAGAGGATTTGCATTTCTATCCACCCCCGGTTTAGAAAACGGGGACAGAATATTGGGTTAAAAGGAGCACTCCATTGGGTTTGGGGAAAAATTCCCAGCAGAATGCCCCTTTATTTAATTTAAAGCCCAAACTACTTTAAAAGGGTCCCCCCTTTTGGGGTTTAGCTACAAAAAAAAAAACAAAAAAAAAAAAAAACTAATTTCCCCTTGTTTTTGTCCCCCGGACAGCGGGCCTTTTTCTGTTTTTTTTTTGGGGGCAGGCCGTGTAATGCGGGGCCCGTGATCATACTGTTTGCATCGGGTTTTGCTCCTTTTTGTTTTTGACTTCTTGAAAACCCGTGACCTAAAAGACTAAGGGGAAAGGCCCTAAAGCCAATGCCCTCTCTCTGCTGCAAAAACATTTTTGAAACTGAAAAAGTTGAAAAATAAAGCCTGACCCAGGGTACGGGCATGCGCACTTTTTTCTGGGGGAAAATGCAGCAGCCCTCTCAGGACGTGGGACAGCCCAAAATATTCAGGACTGTTTTTTGGGAATCGTAGATTTCCGAATGGATAAAAACTTCTTCCCTCAGGTGATATGCATACAAAGGGGTTATCTGGGGCATATAGCTTTCTAACAAAATTACCCGGCTTCACACAGGTCAAATTTTATTTTAACTGTTGTTTTTAGGCAAGGGGGATCCCCATTTTAAAATGGTGTCCCGGTCAACAGTTTTTAAAATGGGCCCCAAAAACCTTTTAAAGCCGGGCCCCGGGAAAGTGGAAATGCCTTCTAACCTTCATTTTAAAACCCATTTTAAAAAAGCCAGCCTGGATTACCCTGCTGAGCAGTTTAAACTAAAAATTTTAAACTTCTATGGCTACTAAACCCAAAAATTTTGCAGCCCTTGACCCACTAGGGCCAGACACCTTGGTTCACGTACAACGCTGCTTAAAAAAAAGTTTTTTCCCCGGGTTTATTTTGGAACCCCCATTTAAATTCGTATTTAACCATAATCCCGTTTAAATATGAAAGGGAAAATTGTCCCCAAAATTAATTACGGCAACCCAAAAGCTCTAAATAGAAAAATATGGATTACGCCTCCTTTCCCTGCTGAAACAAAACATCGTACTGAACGCGCGGGGGAGATATGTGCCAGGGTTTTTTGAGGCGGGGGCTGCCCCCCCCCGGCTGGGGGAAACATTTACTTTTGATCAGCGCGGGCTCCCGGGAAAAAAAATGTTTGTTACTGCAAAGGTTGAAAAGTACGCGCCAAATACATGTTTTAAAACTTTCCCAAGGCATGTTCACACGGCTTAAATCCCCCCGGGGGACGTAATTACGAAAAAAGGCAATTATGCCGTGTGGCCGGAGGGGGGCGGGGGGGGGGGCCGGCACTTCCCCCGGGCCCCTTTTGCCCAATCTTTCCCTAGGGTTTAATTTACCCGCTAAAAAAGTGACGGGTAAATTATCTCCCCCCCCCGGAAAAATTTGCCGAGCGGGGAAAAGGAGACGAAATCCTTATTTCCTATGAAGAAACTGTGGTTTACCGTAATGACCGGGAAAACTTTTTTCAGCCCGTAAAAAAAGCCACCCCAAAAACCGAAATTTTATGGACCGAAATACGCCCGGGTTTTATGCCTTTTGAACATGGCCCAAACAGTTACAGAAATTTGGGGGCCTCCAAGGTTCCCTGTGCCAAAAGTGTTTTGTTAAAAAATTTTTTGGCTACTGCTATGGGAGCCAACCTAAAAAATAAACCTTTTCCCTATAAAAAAAAAATTTTTTTTTTAAAAAATTCAAATTTTAATAAAGGAATGAATGGATTAATATAGGAAGGGGGTTTTTAGCTGCTGTAAAAAAATTTGGGAAAAAATTTGTTAAAATTATGTGGTGTTCAGAAAAACCCCAATAGACGGATGTTGACTTGATCTACACTCTATACTAAAAAGGGCCCCAAAAAACCAAAAGTTTGATGTCTTTATTAAGGGGGAAAAATTGCATTTTTCAGTTACCTTTATTTAAATTTGTTTTTTTTGTGATAATTTTCCCCCCCTGCCCATTATTAGGCCCAATTTTTTCTAAAGTTTCAAGTAATTTCATTTGTCCTTTCCCACCACAGTTTTCTCTTTTTTTAACAGGAAAAAATGTTGGCGATCAAAATTTTGGTCCCTAACCATGATTATGGAAAAAACACCCTTTGGGTTTTTTTGGTGCTTTTGAATTTATAGGATGTTGGCCTTGCTTTTCTTTGTAAACTCAGAGGACCCATGATTTTGTCTGTTGAAGGTTTCAACAGTCGGGAGATGGATTTTTTGGGCCTTTCCCTGAGATTTCAAAAGGTTTGGGCCCAAAGGGTTTTTTTTTTTTGGGAGGCTTTGACTGGTAGGGAAAAATGTTTAAATTTAGAAAATAGTCCAATTAAATTTTAAGTAAAGTTTTCAAGTAAAAAAAAAAATGGGGGTTTGTTATGCAAAGAATTTTAAAGGGTTTTGGCAGGGGCTTTTAAAAATGATTTTCAATTTAAACATTTACTTTGGTATAAATTTTTTTTGTAAATTTTAAAAGAAGTTTTAAAACCCTGGTCAAAAAACCCTTTCCAAAATGCCCTGAACAAAAAAATAAAACCCCCTTTTTTTTATATAAAGTCAAGGTCTTTTTAAATTATGATTTAACACCCTATAGAAGGGAAAATTACTTACACCCCGTGGACAAAAATTGTTGGTACCCTTCCTTTTAAAAAAGGGGAAAAACCCAAAACAATGGCAAAAGAAATTTAACTTAAAATTGACAAAAGAAATAATACATTTGAATTTATAAAAATTTCAACTAATAAAAAAACCAGACATTGTTTTGGGAATTTGGGTGGTTCCCCCCCCCGGAAAATTAAAAAAAAATCCAAAAAACGAATGAAACTGGCTGGAAAAAAATAAGGCCCCCCTTAAATTAAATTATTTTTTTACAAAACCTTTTTAAAAAGGCAGTCACTGCAAACAATTTCTGTAGCTTCAATGACACTTTTTGCCCTGTCCCAGGTTTTTTGGGGTCGACTCCTAAAGAGAAAACTGCCCCGCCAGGTTTTAAGGGGGTTTTTCTCCAGACGGCATTTTTAAAGGGCCCCTTTCCACTGATTTTTCTATGGGGATGTTGATCAGAGCTCTAAAAAGCCCATTCAGAATAATAAATGCTTTGCTCTTACCCCATTCTTCGATTTTTTAAAAGTTTGTGTTTTGGGTCATCACTCTGTTGGGGGACTTTTGCCTGCAGGGGGGAAGCCCCCAAGCCTTTTTTTTTCCAGTGGTTTCCCCTCCTAGGACGCTTTACTTTAAAAGCCCAAATTGGGGCCAAAGCCGGGGGCGGAATGCGGGAAAATTGGGCAAAATGTTTCTTGCCCTTTGGGTTCCCCTTTTTAATCTTTTTTGAAAGTTTTTTCCTAAGCTCTTTGGTTATAATTCATTTTTAATCTGTCCTTCGTTTGTCATCTATTTTTCTCCTGCAGTCACGTCCAGAGGTTTATACAGTCCCATAGACCTTAAACTTCAGAATAATATGTGTAACTGTATTAACATCACCATCAAGCTGTTTGGAGATGGTCTTATAGTCTTTACCTTTCATATGTTTTTCTATAATTTTCTTTCTAATCTCCTGAGACAACTCTCTGCTTGCATGTTCTACTGTAGATTATTTTCATTCTAGGGATACTACTATTTTTGTTCAGGCCAGTTTTATTTGTTTTTGTTTTTTTTCGGGGGGGGGGGGGTTAAAACAATTCTTCAGACATAACGTCTGATTTTCATTAGGTGATTTTAAGTAAATTTGAATGTTTTATTTACTTTTGTCACTGTCAAGTTATTCCAGTGACCATTGTGGAATTTCTTTTTTTAAATGGTAGGATATTAACAATTTTGTCCACATGTGTGTATTGTGTTGTATATAACTAGAAATTAAAAATGGTACAGCCCCCATTCCCGTTCATCAATTCCACTGGTTAACTTTATGGACCAAAAAGTCATGTGACCTCCACACATGTTATGTGACCTCTGGTCCAGTTAACAGTAGATTATCGAGGAGCAGACTTCTCCAGTATTACTACCTCCAGCAGTGTCTTTAAAAGTAACTACCACACAGGTCATTGACCCCTGGTGTCCAGGGAACACTAGATTATTTAGGAGCAGAACTTCTCCCGTACTTTCTACCTCCAAGTCTTCCCAAAGGCCCT
>JAODAL010079544.1:0-12543 GCA_025379985.1 Phyllomedusa bahiana | reverse complement strand
AGCCGGTTTTCGTTCTCTGCAGGAGATAGACGTTCTCTCCATGGCTTCAAGTTGACGAAAGTCGGGTACAGGTACAAAAAAAGGGTTAAAGGACGGGAGGATGAAGATTGCTGCCGAAGCTCTAGCTCCCTTTCAGCAAAGTGGATGTCGATCCAGGTGGCCAGAGCAATGAGGTCATCCAGTGTGGTAGGTAATAATAATAATAATAATAATAATAAACTTTATTTATATAGCACCAACATATCATGCAGCACTTTACAATTTAGAGGGTACAAGTACAGACTAAAAACAAACATTACACAGTAAAAAGCTACTTACAGATCAGACACAAGCTCTGAGGCCAGGGTACGAAACTGGATGGCATATCGGCCCCCGATACCGCCCTTTTCGGGAAACCCGGGGCAAAATGATGCGCAAGGGGTTGTGCCCCGGTTTCTTGAAGATTTTGTGGAAGGCCACAAAACTCTTGGGGTTTTTCCCCCGTCAGTGGATCCCCCCCTTCCCCGGAGGCGAGGCCCCCGGCCAAGGCAAAAAAACATATGTGGGTCTCCCCGAAGGGGAATGGGCAGGCAAAAAAAGCAGGTGCAGGCTGGGACTGGTCATGGCAGTGGGGTGGTAATTGTAGTTCTGGAAAAGTTGCTCCAAGTGGACGCCATGACGGTTCACTATGGCTACGATATCTGGCAAGGTCATTCCGGCGGGATCCAAAGTATGGACAGTTCGAACCGTTATGCTCTGTAGGGATAGGACGCTGGGCCCTCTGGGCCTCTGTTAGGGTAGATAGTGTAACTTGCAGAGGTATCTGAAGTGCAGGAGAGGATAACAGGTGCTGTTATGAATGAAAGGACACAGCAGGTGTAACCGTAGGAGGGTAGCGCAGTCCCATGCAGGTAATGAACTTGGTACAGCAGCAGATATACGGACTGGTTCCACGGCAGGTAATCAGCAGATAGATACAGGTAGCACACAGGTAGCGCAGGTTCAGCAGCAATACAATAGCCAGGGGTCAAGCTCTATGTAGTGGACAACAATAAACCGACCAGGAGCAAGGGCAGGAAGTTCCTTAAGTAGCCAGAGGTCACTGATCACGGAGCAGGAAATTGAGAAACTATCCCTCTAAATAGCCGAGTAGTGCCACGCGCCCTAGGGGGTGCCAGGGACCTGAAGGAAGCAGCAGAGACTCGAATCTGACAGCGGGCACTGCCACTGGTACCGCAGCACAGACAGGAGCCAGGACAGGTACGTATTCAGAAGCGGACACCAGAGGATGCCGCCGCAGCGACTGGGACACGGCCATGCCAGCGGCTCCGCACATGAGCCGCAGCATGGACCATCACGATCACACACTGTACTAACTGCAGAACTGATCTGGCTCTCATTGAGCACTGTATATACAGCTATCGAGAAGACTGGGATGATAATAAAACCATCCCTGCCTTCTCTATGAAGAGTTGGACACCGCTGACAGACATCTCTCTACTCCAGCTGCACAATTAGTTTCAGAACGTCCATGCAGAGATAAACTGCCACCGAACAGGCGTTTATAGTCAACGGGAGGTTGGCAAGTAGTTAGACAGCTTTAGATGGCTGTGCTGTATATGGAGGGAACTCGGCTCAGCCCTCTTTGAAGCCTGTAGCGGTGCAATTATATATTATGATTGAGGATCCTCAGCAGAAATCCAGGGTGATACCTTATAATTCTGCAGTGAATTTTGTCATTCAATGACATTAATGTTTAATACCTTAATACCCTTAAAGGGGTTGTCTCACTACATTGATTCATCTTACCTCAGTCCTGTTTTCTTGGTTTAAATGTTTATTTTAGGGGCATGTTTACTGGCTTATACTGGTTACTATTGGCCTGCAGTGACGAACTATTGCGGACACCAGGTCTGTAGCTATAGCGACCAACACTGGCAATCTATCTGGAGAGATTAAACAGGTCTGTGGCTATAGCGACCTGAGGAGCTGATGCAGCCGTATACGAGAAGGGATATCTAGGAATAGGTAGGACATTGTTAATGGACACATATTGCAAAGTGACTTGGTTTTGCAAGGTCTTTAATGTAAAAAGCAATCTTTGTAGTGAGACAACCCCTTTAAGGACCCGGCGGTTTTTTTTGTTGACACGTTCATTTTTTTTCCTCCTCGCCTTCCCACAGTCATAACTTTTTATTTTTTTCACCTAGATAAACATATGAGGGCTTTTATTTTGCAGGAAAAGATTTACTTTCTAATGGTGTTATTCACTGTACTATAGAATATACTGGGAAACCGCACAAAAAATTCCAGTGGGACAAATATGAAAAAAAACGTATTTTCGCCATGTTTGGGGTGTTTTGCTTTTTACGGCGTTTCAATCTTGGTCAATACAATGTGTTATCTGTATTCTACAGGTTGATCTGCATCCGCCAATACCAAAAATGTAGGGTTTCCTTTATGTTTTGGTACCGTAAAAAAATGCCAAGAAATTTGCGGCGCGGGGCCAGTTTGTGCGACCAATAGCTTTTTTGCAATAACACCTACGGACGTCTGTGAGGCGGCATTTTTTGTGTGCTGAAGTGTACTTTTTATGCTACATGTTTGGAATGCATGTGACTTTTTTTGATCACTTTTTATTCCATTTTTTAAGTGAGTAAAATGACCAAAAAATGCAATTTTGGCTTTTGGAATTTTTTTCTTCTACCGGGTTAGCTACGGGATAAATGTTATATTTTTATAGATCGGACATTTTCGGACTCGACGATACCAAATATTTATAACTTTTTTATTATTTTATTGTTTTTATTTGTAAAATGGGGAAAGGGAGGTGATTTGAACTTTTAATACTTTTTTTTGTACTTTAAAACTTTATTTATTTATTTTTTTTACTTTAACATTGAGGCCACCTATGGTGCTTGACCACTAGGTGGTGCGATTGTCAATACAGTCTAACGCATTGCATATACAATGCATTAGACTGTACCAAGATGGCGGTTTCCCCACTTCCTGTCTGCGGACAGAAGTGGGGCAAACCAGGACATGGGAGTGACGGGAGCCTTCACAAGGCTCCCCGCTGCCATGTCCGGGCGTCAGATCGCTGCAGCTATGCTGCGGCGGCGCCGATCACCCTGAAGATCGGTGCGCGGCACCGATTTTCATTCATTCAGACGCCGCGGCCATCTTTGCCGCGGCATCTGAAGGGTTAGACAGCGCAGGCGGGCGGCGCTGCCCGTTTGTGCTGTAACGGCCGGATGTTAGCGGCAATTAGACACCTTCAATTTCTAAAACAACAGTATGAAAGTATCCCCCAAAAGACTAAAACTTAACTTTTATAACACATCAAAATAAATCATAAAAAGTGACCAGTACAGACACATATCTTACACTTCTCCTATCAACTAACAATATAAAAGCGGGAAAAATAAAAATCCTGTTTATTAAAAATACAGGGTACCCGCCCCAGTAATGGCAACCCTGAGCAGGAACCTACTCCTTGCATCTGGGAGTAAAGGTGTGGAACCTTTGGGACTCGTGGATACCCTGTGAGTATTCTCCTCAGCATAGAGGCTATTGAGATTACCCATTAGGATATATGACGGGGGCACATATTATATATATATATATATATATATATTATATATATATATTATATATATTATATATTATTACATTTAATATATTATTTATATATATATTATATTATATATTATATATATATATATATATATATATATATATATATATATATATATGCTATTATTACTATTTGTTTTAACATCAACATTAGTAGTAGCAGTTGCATTTAGGTAATTATTATTACTTGTGGTACTGCACTCTAAGGGCGACATGGATGAATGGGGCTGCGGCACTTTTCTGTTGTATTTTGAGCCAAGAAGTATGTATGAACAGGTGCATTCCAAAATTTGGCGCAATAAGCGCGGCCGCAACACTTTTTAATGCACCAAAGATTAGGGGCATTCCGAGGGCATTGCACCCCATTAGTAGAACTAGACACATTTATGTTTCTTTGACACCAAATCTAGGTGCAGAACAGTTAGAACAACCAGACCAGGATAAAGGTGGTGCCTGAGCCAGACTTTTGGTATTGGCTCTAGACTGTGCCTCTATGTATGACCTGCAGAAGAACAGCCAGACCAGGGTAAAGGTGGTGCCTGAGCCAGACTTGTGGTATTGGCTCTACACGTACACCTGTATGTATGACCTGCAGAAGAACAGCCAAGCAGGGTAAAGGTGGGGTTTCCTGGCCAGACTTGTGGTATTGGCTCTAAACTGCGCCTGTCTGTATGACCTGCAGAAGAAACAGCCAGACCAGGGTAAAGGTGGTGCCTGAGAAGACTTGTGGTATTGGCTCTAACACTGCAACTGTATGTATGACCTGCAGAAGAACAGCCAGACCAGGGTAAAGGTGGTGCTGAGCCTGACTTGTGGTATTATTGGCTCTACACTGCCCTGTATGTATGATCCTGCAGAGAACAACTAGACCAGGGTAAAGGTGGTGCCTGAGCAGGACTTGTGGTATTGGCTCTACACTGCCCTGTATGTATGACCTGCAGAGGAACAGACCAGGGTAAAGGTTGGAGCCTGAGCCAGACTTGTGGTATTGACTCTACACTGCCCTGTATGTATGACCTGCAGAAGAACAGCCAGACCAGAGTAAAGGTGGTGCCTGAGCCAGACTTGGGGTATTGGCTCTACACTGCCCTGTATGTATGACCTGCAGAAGAACAGCCAGACCAGGGTAAAGGTGGTGCCTGAGCCAGACTTGTGGTATTGGCTCTACACTGCCCAGTATGTATGACCTGCAGAAGAACAGCCAGACCAGGGTAAAGGTGGTGCCTGAGCCAGACTTCTGGTATTGGCTCTACACTGCCCTGTATGTATGACCTGCAGAAGAACAGCCAGACCAGGGTAAAGGTGGTGCCTGAGCCAGACTTGTGGTATTGGCTCTACACTGCACCTGTATGTATGACCTGCAGAAGAACAGCCAGACCAGGGTAAAGGTGGTGCCTGAGCCTGACTTGTGGTATTATTGGCTCTACACTGCCCTGTATGTATGACCTGCAGAGGAACAGACCAGGGTAAAGGTGGTGCCTGAGCCAGTCTTGTGGTATTGACTCTACACTGCACTGTACGTATGACCTGCAGAAGAACAGCCAGACAGGGTAAGGTGGTGCTGAGCCAGATTGGGGTATTGGCTCTACTTGCCCTGTATGTATGACCTGCAGAAGAGCAGCCAGACCAGGGTAAAGGTGGTGCCTGAGCCAGACTTGTGGTATTGGCTCTACACTGCCCTGTATGTATGACCTGCAGAAGAAAAGACCAGGGTTAAGGTGGTGCCTGAGCCAGACTTGGTATTGGCTCTACACTGCCCTGTATGTATGACCTACAGAAGAACAGCCAGACCAGGGTAAAGGTGGTGCCTGAGCCAGACTTGTGGTATTGTCTCTACACTGCCCTGTATGTATGACCTGCAGAAAAAACAGACCAGGGTAAAGGTGGTGCCTGAGCCAGACTTGTGGTATTGGCTCTACACTGTCCTGTATGTATGACCTGCAGAAGAACAGGTTCATACAATCTGGCATATTCTATACTGCCTTAATGCGATTTAGAACTGGCTTGTCAGCGCCAACGTTCATTTATGTTGCCCTAAGTCTATAATGATCCTTACATCATTATGATTGTGTGAGTCCTTCCAATGTAAAAGGTCTAATCTATTCTGAAGCTCGTTCCAGCAGCCGTCCATCCTTCACACTTCAGAACCTGTCTCTCATCTAATATGACCCCACAAGACATAAAAACATGCCAAATAAAAATAATGTGAATCCTCACGGCTTTCCTGGGCTGATGCAAACACTACAAGGAGCACAACTGCAGCCACAAGACAACGTTGTGAAGTTTTCATGATGACGGTTAGTGTTGTTTTTTCGTATTAGCTACAGATCTCTAGTAGCAATGACCGTATATCCTATGTAGAGATCTACTGAAGATTCTCTGCAGGGGTTTTTATCTTGGGTGTATTAAAGTGGTGACAACCCATGTGTGTCATTGCTCACAGTTGACCCCTATGCTACATATTCGTCAATTGTTCTTACGTATCATACATTACTCCTAGAGGTTTAGACATCCGCCGTGCCGGGTCCTGTGACATGCGATAGGCGCATAGATAGATTAATATAATCTTTTAACCGAGTCAATGTTTACAGGGATCTGACATATCACATGCTTCTCTGATGCAGATGTCTCAGGTATGTCGAGAAGACATGAATGAGGGATGTGGTGTGACCCTTGCCACTAAAATATGAAAGTTCTGAGCTACAGGGATAGTTTATGTACACATAGGAGTAGTGCCTTAGGGGCTTTCACAGCACAGACGTTGATGGTATATAGTGATGGATTGACCACTGGGACCTGTCTAGAACAATGGGACCATGATTCCTTAAAGGGGTTTTGCCACAAAGTAAAATTGACATGGGAAGTTTGTAAATTAAATAATAAATATTTTCACCCTTCATCATTATTAAAAATTCTGCACCATTTTTGTTTTAGCTGCTCCTTTAGTGATCCATTGTTTACAGCTCGTCTCCAGGGGATACGACCAGGGCTGTGAGTTTCTCAGTCCTGGTCGCACATGTTCAGACATCACCTCTCTTCCAAGGAAGCTACTGAATGTTCAAACCCCAGGTGCTGTCATTCTACTCCCGTCCTCTGTACTCCTTAGTAATTAGTCAAACAGTGCAAATATAAAGAGAAATAAAATCCACAGGTTTGGTTTCTGCAGGGATTTGAACCAAGGACTCTTGTGCCTGGAGGCAAAGGTTTTACCTCTGAGCTACTTACAGTTCTAGACATAAACAGACCTTTCTTTGACTAAAGAGAGGAAAGGCCTAGTGATGTCATCCTGCTGGGTCACATGATAAGCAATTCAAATAAATCACACACGCCCCCTTCTGAGTACACAGAGCTGAAGAGCTGGATACAGGAGGTATGAAATGAGATTGTGGCAAAACCCCTTTAAGCTGACCTAGGACCACTCTGGATCTGGTGACATGAACATAAGGCAACAATGACCCTGTTGGGTGAATGAGAAGTAGTCTTGTAGATCACACACAGAGCCAGGCTATGACTGGTACCTTGCTTTTGAAGGATAAGGTGTTTTACCAAGTGCTGTGGACCGTAAGGTGTTGGTTGTGAGTGGGCCCCTCAACTGAACCCCAAAAACTAGACACTGGTAACCTCACAGACTGTATTAGGAGAATGTAAAGAAAAAAAATGCTGCAATTCATATGTTATGCAATATATTGTACAAGTAAGGTCCCCTAGGTGGACCCACTAGCCGGCTGTGTCAAACTCTTGTCGTGACAGCTGGAAAGTGTGAAAGAACAGTGGCACTGGGAAAACATCATTCGACGCACCCCTGATGTTTGGCTATGGCGGCGTCAGCAGCAGCAGAGGAAGGTGAGTGACCTCCATCAACCCCTCCCTCCCTGTCCCCCCCACCAACCTCTACCCTCTTTGTCCCCGCATCTGAGCCCTTCCCCAGAAAGGATATCTGGTATCAAGGGATGCTGAGTGGCATCAATCCCAGATCGCAGGCACCAAGCTTTTCTGAGTGACCTCTGTGGTGGATGTCACCTGGCTTTCTAAGATGCTGAATAACCTATCCAACATCCATCAGAGAAAGCTGGGCGACGCCCCATCTCCCCCACATCAAGCACCAAAGAAAGCAGAGTGGCACCCATCGTCCACAGCAGGCACACAGCTTTTCTTGATGCCTGCTGTGATGTCACTCAGCTTTTTTCAGATGCTGGATAGGTTATGTCCCATTTGTAGGGTTTTTTTCTTTTTTTGGATTATCAAAAGGCTTCACCTGTGGACTTCGATGGATTCCCTGGATTACGTCGGAAGAGTGTTGCATCTATTTCTTTAATAAAATGGTTAACGACGGCTGGTGTTAGCGAGTGTATATTGCAATAAACATTTTTTTCCATTTCTGTGGGGAGGGTTTTTCTTCATTTTTTTCCAGTGTTAGTAAAAGAGGCGTCTTACTGATGCCTCTCCATTACTATCTGTGGGGCTTGGTGTCAGCCAGCGGTGTTTTATGTCACCACAAGGCTGACACTAACCCCCTGTCACTATTACCCCAAAACTCAATGCACCAGGGGTTCTGGGAAAAGCCAGATTATTGTCAGAAGGCGGACCATCTAATGTGATGGTCTGCTTCTGGGGTGGCTGCAGGCTAGTATTTTAAGGATGGGAAGGGGCCAATATTCATGAACCTTCCCATCCTGATAGTATCAGGCTGCAGCTGTCAGTTTTACCTTGGCTGGTTATTAAAAATGGGGGGACCCACCTGTTTTTTTTTTTTTTTAAATAATAACTTGTTCTTTTTAGATTTTTAATAAAGGACAAAAATCAAAATGATACAAGGTAATACCAGCTTTTCCTATTCAAGCCAGTGGAAAGCACACAGGTGCCATGATACACATTGTCAGTATACAAAAGGTCCAGTGTCCTATAAAACCAAGTTAATTTGATATCCATAAAACCACAGTGGATACACAATACAGACTGGTGGCTAACGCATTTCAGGCAAGATTGACCTTAATCAAAGCTATGAAATTCTCGTCTAAAAAGTGTAAGCCACCAGTCTGTATTTTAGATTCGCTGCAGTTTTATGGATATTGAATGAACTAGGTTTAACAGGACGCTGGATTTTTCTTCCTTTTATATATTGTCCAAGACCAGTACAAACTTCTACCGGTACAGAAAAAGTTTATATATGATGCTGAGGTGCCTGGATGTTGTTGTTAAAGGTGAAATATAATTCTGATGTAATTGCTTCCTATGAATATTTTATTGCTGATCATCTATATCTAGGTTTGGACAGATCTTATCTTCATAAAGTCATAATGAATTCTGGAGCGCCCACTAATTATCCTGTCCTGCTTCCATGTGGGTGGACGATAAGCATTACACATGTCCATATCGCCTTCTGCTGGTCACTAGTTTAACTGATCTTTTTGTGCTTTTTTGCAGTCCTGTAAGGCTTTTTTCTTTTTGCTTATAGATCTTTGGGTGTAATCATAGAGTACTTGGCATATGATAGACTGCCTCCCCCCATCTGAATATGGGCCCTAAACCAGAGCCCTTCATCAGAACTTAAACTAGGCTCCTAAATCAAACCATGGATAGACAGAAAAAAGAAATAAAAAACAGGCATTTACTTGCCTCTTTTTGCACCCGGCATGTCTTGTCTTAAGGCTGCTCTGCTCAGGTCCTTACATCAGCCAAGAAAACAAAACTTGGTTAGGCTGTGCATATCCAAAATATATTTTAAAAACGTAAGCATAGGTGCACACTGGCAAGGCAATAGCATACATCTAATACAAATATCACTGGCACACTAAAAACTAAGTAAAACATCAAGGTATATAGGATTTCTTGAAAATGCATTACTGCTAAGGAAATATGAAAACCTGGGATTCTTAGTTTGCAGTTTTTGATCAAAAATTGTTTAAGCTCCCCTCCCAATAGCGTCAAGGGGATCCCAGTACAGGTGAGTCCCTACACTAACAATGTTACCTCACTAGGAGTCCATTCAGACTACAAAATCTCAGGGAGTGATAGGAACTTGCTACTGAATTACCCTGCACTGGTTTAAAAGAGGTAGGCGAAGTGCAGCAAGCCAATGAGGTTGCCATTCCTCAAATAAACTACAAAACTTGGTTAGGCTGTGCACATCCAAAATATATTTTGAAAAACGTAAGCATAGGTGCACACTGGCAAGGCAATAGCATACATCTAATACAAATATCAGTGGCACACTAAAAACTAAGTAAAACATCAAGGTATATAGGAATTTTTGAAAATGCATTACTGCTAAGGAAATATGAAAACCTGGGATTCTTAGTTTACAGTTTTTTGATCAAAAATTGTTTAAGCTCACCTCCCAATAGCGTCAAGGGGATCCCAGCACAGGTGAGTCCCTAACACTAACATGTTACCTCACTAGGAGTCCATTCAGACTACAACATCTCAGGGAGTGATAGGAACTTGCTACTGAATTACCCTGCACTGGTTTAAAAGAGGTAGGCGGAGTGCAGCAAGCCAAAGAGGTTGCCATTCCTCAAATAGACTACAAAACTTGGTTAGGCTGTGCACATCCAAAATATTTTTTGAAAAAACGAAGCATAGGTGCACACTGGCAAGGCAATAGCATACATCTAATACAAATATCAGTGGCACACTAAAAACTAAGTAAAACATCAAGGTATATAGGAATTTTTGAAAATGCATTACTGCTAAGGAAATATGAAAACCAGTGCAGGGTAATTCAGTAGCAAGTTCTTCTGTCTGCCTGGATCATCAAAAAATCGTTAATGGCCTTTCTCTGTTCATACAGTGGGTTTCCAACATGTGCAGGCTGGAATTCCAACTGGTGGAAACATCGCATATCAGAGTGTGTTGGGGGAGGCCGTTCTGCCGCTGCAACTCAAGGGAGGGTGTTTCTGGCTTTGTACGAATGGATAAAGTGCATGCACAGTTTCCTGGCATTTTCAGAATGTTTGAAGATCGGTGTGAAGACTTCAGGAACCTTTTCACAACCCAGATTGAACACGTGCGCCATGCAGGGCGCATGGACCATCCCTCCTCGGTGCAGCGCGGACACCATGTTCCTCCCATTGTCCGTCACCATGGTTTCCGATTTGCAGTTGGCGTGGAGAAAGCCACACATCGATTTCTTGCTGCATGACGCGGAGCAGTTCCTGCCCTGTGTGACTTAGTTCGCCGAGGCAAGCCAGGTGTAGAACTGCGTGCACCGCTGTGCCCTAAAACATGTGGTATGATGGAAACAGTACTTGTGGAGGCTGAGATGGTGGTGGTGGTGGAGGAGGCGGACATTGGCGCAGGAGCCGCAGTTTGACAACGTGGAGGGGGAAAGGGGACGTCTCCTGTCCAAGTCGTTGGTTGTTGGCCTGGGGCCCGGAAGCACATTCACCCAGTGGCCGTTAAAGGACATGTACGGGCCCTGCCCGTAGTTACAGCTCCAGACGTCCGCGCTGCCATGAACCCTTGGAAAAAAACCGTTTAAGAAGGACTGGCCCCCCTTTCTTTTCTACATTTTATGAAGTGCGGGTTTACTCCTTTTTGGAAAAAAAAATTACGGTTTGGAATTTCCCATTCGGTGGCAAAAGCCATTGTTCTTAAACGGTGCAGAGTCCCCCCTTTTGGGAAAAGGGAGGGCTGCATTCCAAAATTTGGACAGGAGAAGGTCAGCTGCTGCACCTTGGTGGTTGGCGATATTTGGTTTCTCTTTCAATCGCCCCTGAAGACTGCTGGCCCAGGTAGGGGGGGGAGCAGGAGCACTGGCCCGGGGAATGATTCAAAAGAAAAGCCCCTTCTGAAGGGGGGTGACCGGACGGCTGAATGGCATGGTGCCAGGGGCGCTGCTGCGTGCTGTTGTGCGGGGGCCCCGGATGGACCACCACATCTGAGCACGTTTCTCCAGGCCCCGGGGTGACGTTTGCATGTGTTGACGCGGGCCGGGGGTTTGCCAACGTTAGCCCCCTGGACGCTTATTTTCTCTTACAGATTTACAAACCCATTTCGGCTCCTCCGGTTTTTCTTGCAAAGAACTGCCACACCCCCGATATCGGGTTGTACCGCCCAACGTCCACACTGAGTGACTTCTGGGCCCCGCTGCCCCCCCCCCCCCCCCCCCTGAGCCCCCGTGCCACTACTTTCTTGGCCTGCGAAAACGGGTTTTTTACCCCGGGGGCCGCTTGGGCTCCCGACCCCATACGGCTATCCTGCTGACCAGGCCACACGACCCACTTGCGGGGTGGCCGCTGCCCTGCGCGCAAGCTACGCCCTTTCTCCTGACGATGATGAAGCCCTTGCTTCACCCGGCTCCCAAATTGGGGGTGGGTACATCATCATCTTTTTTGTTTTCTCGTTTCTGCTGTCCTCACACCGGGGCTTTGGGATTTCAGAGGGACCCCTCACAACTGACCTCCCATGCCACTTCACATTTCTTTGCCGCCCCACTGCAAAAAGAGGGGTATTGGCCCCTTTCTTCCTGCCAAGTAGTGCTGGTGCCCCCCCTAAAAATTTTTTCATCCCCGCTATATTTGTGGCCCTGAGCCCAGACCACATAGTAAT
Organism: Phyllomedusa bahiana; assembly: GCA_025379985.1. NCBI lineage: Eukaryota > Metazoa > Chordata > Amphibia > Anura > Hylidae > Phyllomedusa > Phyllomedusa bahiana. The sequence continues at coordinate 378 of JAODAL010079544.1, read as the reverse complement.
CTTGGTGAGGGAACGGATGGGACAGAGGGGGGTTGAGACAGGTAGGGCCGCTGCCTCTCCCCGGGGCCCTGCCCCAACTAAGGGTTGTGTTGACGTTCCCCCGACTCTTAGCTGGGGTTGTCAGATGTCAATGGGAGGAAGTGGATGACCTATCAAACCCAACAAGAACCCTTGGGTGCTAGTCGACCGGCCGCTAAATGACAGCGGCTTGTGGCTTCACCGAGTGACCCCGCTGCGACGTCCCCTTGCGTGCTGCGACCGGGCCTGGAATGTTTGTGCCTCTGCAAAACGCAGGTGAAGAGCCTGACCCTCTGTCTGATTGCTCTAAAATGTAAAAACACGTTTTATGAAAATAACTGTATATGTAAATACCCCCCT
>JAODAL010079543.1:0-12543 GCA_025379985.1 Phyllomedusa bahiana | reverse complement strand
ATGGTTTGGTTTTTGGGCCCAGTTTTTTGTTAATGCGGCTGCTACAACCTATGTCCCCCATTAGCAGAAAGTGACATTACAGGATGTGTTGATCAGTCCTTGACTACAGAATAGAGAGGAATCAACAAGCCATGTGGTTCGCTGGGTGCAGCTTTATCTTCGGGTAGGAGGCAGATTACTATAACTAACCTCAACATACAGTGCATTGTGGGTAAGGCTCAGCTCACACCTAATTATTGACGGTATCTTTTCGGTACTGTTAACATCTAAAAGTACTTGTAGCTGGAGGAGATGGGTGGCGGGGACGATGACGACCTTTTTATAAGGTTTGGTTCACACCTTGTTTTCCACCATGTTGAAGGTATCTGTTGGGGTACTGTAAAAGGAAAGGTACCACCGCACCGTCCAAAAGATGGCTCGGTTTACTTTGATATTGACTACGTCGGAGGTATTCGTCAGGGTACTGTGAAAAAAAAGATACCACCGCACCTTCTAAGAGAGGTTTTTGTATTGGGTTGGGTTCAGACCTCATTATTGACTATGCTAAAAGTATGTATCAGGTTTACCTTGAAAAAAGGTACTGTGACAGTGTCTTCTGGTCGCAGGTCTCTGTCACTAGATTGGTGGAGTTCAGCAAGACACAGCAAGGTACGTGACACCGAAGGCTTGGTCTCTGTGGGGGAAGCCAGCAGTTTGGGGTCAGTAACGTTCAGTTGCTGACCCTTGGAGTAGGCGTTAGTATAACGGCGATGCAGTTAATATGGGTTGGTTTCCTTGGAACGGCTGTAGTGTTGGGTGGGAGGCCTTTCCCACATTCAATGACCAGGCTTTACTAGCTCTGTAAAAGCTGGTGCTACAGGAAGACGGGGGTGGTTGGCTACCAGAAGTTGGGTCAACAGGCAGACCTAAGGTCAAGGCTCTTACCCCAGGCTTGAAGGAAGCCAAAATAACCAGTAGGAGACTGGCAAAAGTATAGGTTTGTGTGGCTGGGTGATAGGTCCAGACACTGGTAGAGAGATAATCTACACGTGTAACTAGGGACCAGAAGGTTGAGATTTGTTTGCGATGTGGTTGTGCTTTATATACTGACCTGTGCCTCTATTAAGCAAACTGAGACCAGTTTAAAACTGCCTGTGTGGGAGTAACATTTGTTGGATGCCGATTCTGTCTTGGCAAAAGACGGCAACTCCGGAGCTGAATGAGCCCTGTCCAAGATGGCAGCCGAACCTGAGTAAATATCACAGTACCATGACGAACATAGAAAAAACATAGTACTGTTTGGACTAAGCTTGCTATATGTCCCAAGTGTACACCCTTTCAGTGTAGATCTACCTTGGGGAGTCAAATAGGATTATACTTGTTCTGTTAATGTCTAGGGGCTATTAGATCTGTAAAGGCTTCTTTTTTTCATGGTACCTAGACAGATACCGCCAGCATAGCCCATAATGAGGTGTGAACCCAACCTAATGAAAAAACCTCCAAGTTATCCTAACCTGCTCTTTTGGCTGGTGTGGTGGTATAATGCTATAAATACAGCATACCCGTGGCATAATATCACTCTATTGGTTAAACAACGGTAAGACTTATTAAAGGAGTATTCCCATCTTATTGATTTGGCTTCAAAGTGGGTAGGCAAAGGTAAAAGAACAGAAATGTATTTGGAAAGAATAATTAGATTTGGCTTCATTTCAAAGTTTTTGACAAATATACCCTTCACTAGAAGTATAAGGAGAAACCTCTAACCAAATTTATGCAAAAAGACAGAGGTAGGTCCTAAAAATTTACTTTTATTGATATCCAATATAAAAAGCCATATAAGGAGCATAAAGAACGGTCACCAAATGTGAAAAAGACAGCCCCCTAACCCTATCAAATGAAAGAGGTCCCCTGAAAAGGCCCGCTCTTGCCAGGAACCTTTCCTACAGATAAAAACAAATGGGGGATACATTTTAAAACGGGATGTCCTAAACTTCCCTTAAGTCTTTTAAAAACCCATGTTCCTTAAAGCCCCAATTTTTTAATTTTCTGATCTATCAGGGGACAGAATGGAGGAAATATAAAAGAAGGTGAGCTTAAAATATGTAGCAAAGAAAAATCAAATTGGGTATGAATAACCAATAGGAAATACACCCAATAAAAATAGCTTAGACAAACTTTTTGGGGGTTACAAAGTAACCCCATAAAGGAGGGGGGTTTGCGAACCTCAAAGCCAGGGGGCCATTGATTAAAAATAATTTTATTTTCCCCAAAAATCCCGGGTTTTTCCTCCCAAAGGTCAAAATTTCAGAGATTATTTAGATCTCTGCAGAGCGTTAAAAAGCCCCTGCCCCCGGGCACTGCGGCGTCGGCCGTGCTCACAATGAGATATTGGATATCAATAAAAGTTCATTTTTAGGACCTACCTTTTTTCCTTTCAAAGTTACAGTAGGTTATCATTCCTGCTTGTTTAAAGATGGTTTTCTTGGTTACCGACCACCTTTTGTGCTCTAGCCATCCATCTGCTTTCCTGAAAAGGTTTGGCCCAGAAAACCTGGGGAAACCCAATTTTTAAACAAGCAGGGATAAAAATAACCCCTCCCGGTATATTTAAAAAAAGGGCTACAAAGAAAAACAAATCTTTTTTGGGTAAGAAGGGGTTGATTTACCTTCCCCTACATTTTTAAAAAGTTTATCAGTGAGAACGGAATCCCCCTTTTTGGGGCCCTTTTTTTCCCCTTTTTAAACGTTTTTGCGAAAAGGCGTTTTTTGACGGGGGCCCCGGTGGGGGGTGGGTTCATCTGCAGCGCGTTTTTAAAACCCTTTTGATTGCGGCGGGGGCGTTACCGCAGCCAATAAAAGGGGTTTCCCCCCCTGCTCTGTGGGGGTGATCAAAGCCCCCGGGGGACCCGACGGGACCCCGGGGGAACGGCTGCACGCCCGGCCCGGAAAAATTTGGGATGGCTCCAAGCTGTTTTGTGAAATGAAGCCAGTGACCGGGCCCCACTGTGTGGCTCCAAAATTACTGCCTGTGTAAAAGTGTAAAAAAAAAAAAAAATTAAAAAAAAAAAAAGAAAAAGTGGGAAGAAAAAGAAATAAAAAAAAAAAATTTTAAAAATTTTAATTTTTGTAAATTGTGCATAAATTAACCCCACACAAAAAAACCTACACATATTTGGTTAAAACCACACGACCGAATAAAACCCGTAGAATTAAACCCAAAAAGTTTAGTGTGAAAAAGTTAATGGTGTAAAAAAAAAAAAAAAAAAATAAAAAAAAAATCATTTTTTTTTTTTTTTAAAAAAAAATAAAAAAAAAACTGCAATTTTTATAAGTGAAACTTTTTAAAATATTCCCCATAAATTTCAAACTTTTCTCTAAAAAGAGGCCTATCCAAAATGAATCAATTTAAAAAATAAAGTTTCAACTGTTGAAACGCAAGGGGGCAAAAACTAAAAAAAAGTTCTGTCATTAACTTCTTTTTTAGCCTTGGGGGTTAAGATTCTCTGGGCCCCTCCCCTTGATTCCCTTTGGGTATTAAATGACTCTGTGGGAGTGGGTTTCCCGCAACATGTGGCTTGCTTTAGTGAACGTACGAGCTTCCTGTCTTCCAAGACACTGTAGTAGTTTTCCCATTACATAGAACGGAGCGGTGTCAATGTTTTGTTTAAATTAACCCGGGGTGCTGGAGTTTTCAAGGGGGTTTTTTTTCCCCATGCAGCTGTCTTTCCTTTTAGGTTTGGGGGGCTTCCGGGGGTTTTTCATTGGCGTTCTAATTTCCCGCATTTTAATGGGAAAAACACAAGCCGGTATTGAGTGTCTCGAATTGCAGAACACTTCAAACAAATTTTTCATTTTCCCCCCATTTTTTATTCAATTTTGGCCTTTTTTTTTTAATTTTCCAAACTATCCACAATGCCTTTATGGTGGGGGCGGCAAGAACCTTTTTTTTAACCTCCCAACGTTTTTCCCGGGCCCGAAAATCACACTGCCCAAACCCTGGGGTTTTTTCCCCCGCACATCCCCGTTACCCCGGCTTCGGTTTTGTTTCCCTTTTTATTAAAAGGGCTCCCCTGTACGGTGGGGACCAGGGGATGCGGGAACCTATATGATTTTTTTAAAAGTGTTTTTCTGCCCCCCCCCCCTTCCCCCAAAAGCCAGCGGGGAAAAAAACGCTGGCCAAATTTAATTTTTAAAAACCCAATTGCTTTTTAGAGCTTGGCCCCCCCCCCTGGGTTTTGGAAAAAAAAATGCACCCTTCGTAACTGCCAGTTTGGGTTGCTGAGGCCCGCTTTCGATCGGAGGGCAAAGGCCAAATGTGAGGGGGCCCCAGGGGGCAAGGTTTTTTTTAAGGAATTTTCAAATTTTGTTTTTGGGGCACCCCGAAAACCGGTAACCCGGGCTCCTTCCCCCCCTTTCCTTTCTCCTGAAGCCCCCGGAGTACTGGTTGGACATCAGTTTTTGCATCAAATCCCCACTAGTGGTGGCACACGGTTTTTCCCCAAAAGGGGCTGGGGGGATCAAGTCCCCACTGCGCTTACCCAAAATGAATTAAAAAAGGGGTTGTCTCATACAAGGATTGCTTTTTATGTTTTAGATTCTTGCAAAACAAGTCACCTTTTCAATATAAGTCTATTAAGGTCCTTAAAATATTCTGAGATATCCCCTCTTGTATGGGCTTAATTCCCGCTCCTCAGGTCGCTATAACTACAGAACCGGGTTTTCTCTCTTGATAGGCCCCAGAATGTTCAGATAGCCCCAGCCTGTCCCAAATTTTCCTGATAGGGGTGCCCGTTTCTGGGTTTTTATAAACTACAGGCCTGGTTTTCCCTCAGCTTTCTCATTTTCCTGAAGGACATTTGGAGCCAGTAAAAAAAGCCCCGATTCAAAAAAAGAAATTAAAAAACCCGGACTGCGGGGGAGAAAAATTTAACAAGTAATAAGACAAACCCCCTTTTAATTTGAAAATCTTTAGGAATTTGAAGGTTTTAAAAGGGCCCCTTTAATTAAATTTTTTTTCCCCCTTTAGTTCATTAGAAATTGTCTCTTTACACAGGGGTGCCAGCAACTTTTTCTTACCTGCAGCGGAAAACGGATTTTTTCGTCGCCAAACTGAAAACCTTTCAAATGTAGTTTCTGAAACTGAAAAAAAAAAAAAAAAAATATTTTATTTTAAAAAAACAATTTAAAAAAATTTATTAAAAAAAAACCAAAAAGCTAAAAAGGGGGTTGGGGGCCCCCCTTTGCCTTTAAAAACGTGTTTTTTTCTTTCGGGCATGATTCCAAAGGTGTTTTCAACCGATTCCCCAATTGGGGAACCCAAAAGGGGCCCAAAAATGCCCAGGGGAAAAACCCCAATGAACCAAAAAAAACCCCGAAACCTTTTAAAAACAATTTCAAAAATGGATCCCAAAAAATTATTTGTTTAAAAGCCCAAATTCCCGGGCCGTACCAACCAAAAATGGGACGAAATTAGCTACCCGACCAGGCAAGTTTTTAAAATTCTTCCCAAAAAGGGCCAATTTCCAGGACGGGGGGCAAATGGGGCCTTTTGGGGGGGGTTTTTTCCGGGGGGGGTTAGTGAAAGAGGGAAGGGGTTTTTTTCTTGTGTGGGGATCCCTTTTCTTTCAAAGTTGGAGGGAAAAAAGAAAGTTTTGTTAAATTGGGTTGGGAAGGGGTGGGAGGGAGTTTTTCCTTTTAAAACAATGGGGGAACCCCGGGAATTTCCCCCTTTTGGGGTTTTTTTGGGTAAAAGGGGGAGGAAAGGGGGGCTGCCGTCCTTTATTTTTTAAATTTTTTCCACCTGTAAAATGGATGGTTTTGGGCCTAAAATAGGAAATCAACGTTTCTTAAATATTTCCAAAAAAAAAGCCCCTTTGGGCAACCCAAACCCCATTGCCAAAAATTTCAAAAAGGACCCAAATCAACCCTTTTTTCCCCCATTTTCTTATTGGGTTTGGGGAAAATGAAAAAGTTGGGGGGGGACCTGGGGCTTCATGTTTTTTGGACTGATTTTGAACCATGTTTTAATTGGTAAATTTTGTTAAATGTTAAAAGGAGCCCCCTTTGTTTTGTATTTTTGGGGGGCCCCAAGGTTTTTTTTCCCTTAAATAAAGTGGGCCGGTTGGAAATTTAAAAATTAAAAACTTTATATTTTTTTTTTATAAAATAAAATTTATTATTATTCCAAACCCCGGGGCTTTCCCCGGGGGGAAAAGGAATTTGGGAAAAAACAACATTTCCTTCCCCAAACAAAAACCCCCGGGGTTTTTTTTTTAAATTAGCTTTTCCAGAAAAAAAAAAGGGTTTATTTTGGGTAAACCGCCTTTTCATCGCTTCTTTTTATATTCCCCTTTAAAAAGGGATAAGGGGGGGGAAAAGGGGTTGTTGTCAAAAAACCCCCTTTAAAAATTTTGGGAACCCCTTTTAAAATACCTTTTTTTCCTGGCCGGGGCCCTAAAGTAACATTTTAAATAGGGTACGGTTACCCCAGTCCTAAACCCTGTCTTTTCCCAAAAGGGGTGAGGGGGCAGAGAGGGCCCTATTGGGCCCGCCAACGGCCCTTCTCCCTCCTTAACTCAAGAAACCCTGGTTGGGTTTTTTTTGGGGTTGAAGAATTTTTGGAGTAAAACAACAAATTTGGATTTTGGGGAACCCAACTATTTTCAAGCTGGGGTTCGTTTTTTTTTAGGGGGAACCAAGTACCCTTTTTTAAAAGTTTGGGAAAACCTTTTAAGGGGAAACCCTTTTACATTTGAATTTTGCCCCCCCTTTCTGGGGGCATCAAAGCTAGTGGGGCAGGGCCCGCTGTTTCCAGTACTTTTGTCCCCCTTTGGGCTTTTTCACGCGGTTATTTCGGGAAAGGATTTGCCGCCGTATTTTCCAAACGTAAATCCCTTCCGAAAAACAGTCTGAAAAAGTTGCAAGGGAAATTTTAAAATTGGGTTTTTTAATTGGGGAAAAAAATGTCGTGTTTCCAAAGACATTTTATTTCCTGCCGTATTTCCCCCGCCCCGGGTTTGCGGCCGCAAAAAAGGCCGGGGAAAAGCAAAAGTGCATGTTAATTATTGGGGCCCCGGGTTTCGCAAGGAATTTTTCCAAAATAAAAGAATTTGGGATTGTAAAACCTTTGCAAATAAGTGGGGGGCCAAATAAAAGTCAAATTATTTTCAATGATTTTCGGAAAAGGGTTTAAAAGATCGGCAATCCGACGTTTAAAAACTTCTAAATAAGCCCTGTGAATACCCCTTTTTTTGTAAGATTTCATTTTTTCAGACATTTAATGCCAAATCTGGCCCGTTTTTAGCCTGTTCTGCCCGAGATGAGTTCCCCTTTTTTTTAAGAACAAGGGGTTCTCCCCGCTAGCTCCGCTTACATGCTGGTTTTCTAACTATTCAAAGTAAAAGGTTTTAATATTTTGGTGGGGGGTACCGGGGTCTGGGGGGGCTAAATTTTCCCCCTCTTTTAAACGGGGGCTCCTCTTTTGGGAGAAAAGGGTGCAGACGCTAGGGAATTTTAAGGAAATTTAAAAGCTTGGAAAATACAGCATTTTACGAAAAAAGGGAAATCTGTCAATAAACATGTGCTGTCCTCACAAGGGGGGGATTTTAAAAATATGTAACAGGTTCTTTTTAAGCTTGAAGCTGCAGCACTAAGAGGTTTTGATTTGTCAGGTATAGTGCTGCCATGAAGATTCAGGTTCTCCTCCACATCAAGACTCCTACCTACACATCTATTTACTATGTGCTTTTCCCTGTATTAAATTAGTTTTTCTTTTTTTTTTTTTTTTTTTTAACTCTGATTTGTCTGCCAGAGAATGGGTACGAGTGAAATACCCTATGTTCACGTTTCCCATTTGGGGTTCTGTGATGCTCAGGTTGTCCTGAAAGCGTTGCAGCATTCAGTTCCTTTTTCCAGTTTTTGCTGGTAGGATCCCAGGGCCTGTAATCACAGCCTGGGCACACAACCTGTGCTAATCCCAGGCGCTGCATAGTTTAGCCTCCTATCAGGGGCTGCATCTGTCACTGTTTTAGTAAAATGAATCTTTATATTGTGGAAAACCAGAATTATAAGACCAGCTTCTGAATTTTAAGTGTGAAGAACCAGTCTATAGTAAGTAACCTGATAACAGCCCTCATCATGCACCCCCTTTAAATTGGGGTGCTTGTACCATGTTGTTTCACAGAACCTTCTCTTCACAAGCAGCTTCAGGGTCACACTTCCTGGTCAGGCTGTGGGTGGCTCTACAGCAGTAAATGACATTTTTAGCTCTGCTGTTTCAAGCTGACCCTGTTAAACCAACATTAATAATGGAAGAGCTTAAATAGCAGGGCACACAGCTACAGAGCTCTAAAAGGTTAAAGTTTGTCAGTAAGAAACATAAACAGACTCCTGTGCTACTGTTAAGACACAGCAGAGAGTGATGTCACCAGTCTCACCATCCCGCTTCTGCTGCTAGAACAGAGAGATGGAAGGGAGGTTTTTGTACCCAAGCAGGATAGAAGTGGTCTAGCTGTGAAAGGAAGACGGAAGAAAAAAGTGCAATCCCCGGCGCTCGTCTATTCAATCACAATTCCTGAGGTAGCGCCGGTTTCGGCGAGAAACGCGTCTAGTGATTTTATTTAATGTGTTTAGCTCTTTTTTCATGAGTAGATTTTAGAACAAATAAAACCTTTATTTAATTATACTCCACGCCTCACGGAGGTTTGACTAGACGAGCGCCGGGGACCACACTTTTTTTTTTTTTTTTTTTCCCGTCTTCCACTGTTCACGCCCGCTGCCGCAATTCTTGCTGCTTCGGAGAAGAGACCCACGGCTGCCGCTGACAGACTAGGACGGAGTCCTGTAAATGCTTATGAGAGTTGTGCCTCTAGACTAGTTGCACAACTCTATCAGGTGAGCTTGCACCTTACTGTTTTATTGTACCAACTGTATGGTAGGTTGACATACTTCACCATAGGCGCGCCCCCTCTGTTTTTTTCTTCTTTCTGCATAGCTGTGAAAGAAAGCAAAGTCAGAGCAGCAATGTATTTTGTAATGGTCTTTATTTGCCTTTGCCTACATGTTTAAAGCTAATCATTATGGTGACAAAACCCTTTTAATATATGTTGCTTGTGGTCCTAAAAATTGAGGGTGCATGGTCAGTGTTATCATGTTTTACAGGTAAGGACGCCATTTATAGTCCATTTTTGTTCCACCGTGGTCTTTTACTTTGGGGTGCTTTCACACAGCGCAGTTTTGGTGCAGTTTTAACTGTGCTCCAATTAATCTGCCTTTATTCCCAGCAAGCTTCTTTCAGTTGTCTAAATTGTTCAGAAAGGTGTTTCAAGTAAGTAATCAATGACTGCATGTGAAGTCTTGTGGATTACAAACACACTAATTATTACTCACTTTCCAAACAGTTTAGATAAGGAAAAAAACTTCCTGGTAGTAAAGGCAGTTTAATTGGAGCGCAGTTAAAACTGCACCAAAACTGCGCTGTGTGAAAGCACCCTTGGGGTTCTTTCACACAGCGGCATTTTGGTGGAGTTTTAACTGCGCTCCAATTTATCTGCCTTTATTCCCAGCAAGCTTCTTTCAGTTGTCTAAATTGTTCAGAAAGGTGTTTCCAGTGAGTAATCAATTAGTGTGTCTGTATCCACAAGACTTCACATGCAGTCATTGATTACTTACTGGAAACACCTTTCTGAACAACTGAAAGAAGCTTGCTGGGAATAAAGGCAGATTAATTGGAGCACAGTTAAAACTGCACCAAAACTGCGCTGTGTGAAAGCAACCTTGTTCTCTGCTTATTAAGTTAAGCTGCAAAACATGACGACAAGCAGTGAAGTGACCGTATGGTGCTGCTAATATGTACAAGTGGGGCACTGATTTGTAATGGAAGCCATTGTTTAGGATGTACTAAATAAATGAATGCACAATAAACCTGGGAAAGGTTGCTGTGTAAAAGTGGCGAGTTGGTGGGAAGTGCTCCAAGGCAGAGCTTTTATCTCTAGTCATAGTGACTAAGTGCTTGTGATGTGCTCAGGCAGACAGTTTGCCTACAGCAACTCATCAGCTGTGTGTGCGGCCGGGGGACTGACATGTCCTACTTTACATGCTGCTAGACAGTCTACTAAATGTTAGCAGCACGACACGAGACACCATTGTGATTTCCAATATTGCATGCTTCTCAGCACTTCAGATGTGCAGGTCTGCGCTTGGCATGACGGGGCAACTTGTGGATCACCAGCTGCTGCAGCACCAGGACTGTCTAGTGAGGCTGCTGCTCATGGCTAGATTGTGTAGCAGGCAGTACCTGGAGGTGAGCAAGGATGGTTAGAAGCAGGACTGGGACGAGGTATTCTGGTGCCCTGGGCAAATGAGGCATTGAGCACTCTCCCAATGGAAAATTCAGCCCACTCCATACCTTCTTGTGCCCCCTTTCCGCCTGGGAGTAACATCCTAGGCGGTCACCTGCCTTTACCTATCCGTCGTCCCAACCCTGGTTAGAAGCCGTACAGTATTTGGCACAGGGGAAATAATCTAGAATTGGGTGTATTTTTGGAATGGTATGGGGTCAGTATTATACCACGAAAAAATAATTCCTTATTAAAACTTAACTTTTATTAATACTCTACATAAACAAACTCACGATAATTAAAGACCACAATCTAGGGATACCTGTATTCTCATCACCCTAATAAATCCAGGAATATGCCCTTAGCGGAGTACCTGCCCCGAAAAGGGCGACCCCGCAGTGCTAATCCTATTCTCCTTGATAGTCCTTGAAGGGGACACAAAGGCTCAAGATATACACTGTCTCCAAATACTATATAAAAAAAATTGAACTATTACCTTAATTGAAAAGCAACTTCCACATCACAGACATGTATATACCTATATGTACATGAGACCTATCAAATAAGTATTCACTATTAAACGAATAACACATATTACTATATACAAACAAGAACTAAGTAGATAGACACTCATCACCGAGATACGTTCCCCATGGTATGGGGTCGCAACCACCCCGGTGGCAAATTTTGCGACTAGGAAAGGGGATGAAAAGGCTGAAATTTTGGTTACTAACTTTCCAGAATTGGCCATTATTTTTTTTCTAAAATTATAGTTCAGAGCTGGTATCGTGCAGCTTGGTCACATACCCGTTCTACTGAGCTTTGGGTATTCAAGGTAATGTCAAGATAGAAGTGGTGTAGACAAGAAGACTACTTTCAGAATTTTATTTTTTATAGTGACCCACATAGATTTGTATCCAACTCTGTACTTGAGAGAAGAAGACTTCTCAAGAACTTACGCTGATTGTAGATTCTCATTGGGAACTTGAACGCCAAGTCAATCCCTTAAAGGGTTTGTCTCACTACAAGGATTGCTTTTTATGTTTAAAGATCTTGCAAAAACAAGTCACTTTGCAATGGAGTGGTCAGGTAGAAGCAGTGAGGTAGGCAAGAGGAGAACCCCTCGGGAACGGTCTGTATGCTGAAGCTGGATTCTGAGACACGGGCGAACTGGATGTTTCTGGATGTCGCTGGTAGATTTAGTAGAGTATTTGAAATAATAGTAGAGTATGTGAAATAAGGGAGTGTAGAGGTCTTGTTAACAAGGCCTAGCCATATTCTTATGGATAAATTGCTGTACAGGGGAGAATGAAATCTGTTGTCAGAGCACATTATGATTTTCAGAAGCTCCACATTCCTATAAACCAGTGGTCTCAAACTGCGGCCCTCCAGCTGTTGGGAAACTACAACTCCCATCATGAATTTATATAATCTGTAACCGAGGGAATGATGGGAGTTGTAGTTTCCCAAAAAAACTAGAGGGCCGCAGTTTGAGATCCCTAAAACATTGGGCAAAAAAAACCCCATACAGTCACTTTCTTTTAAGGAAACCCTGTGGCTGGCTCCTGATATGTCTTTCAGTATATACTTGTGTTCTCTATGATCTGACAGTTGTGGAGCATCTTATATCTTATAACTCTTCTGTTATTCCTTCTAAAGGACTCTGTATGTCAGGTGGGAGTTCCCAATAGGAGGTGTGTCCCTGCACAGTCTGACATTGTCCAATCAGTGCTGACAGTCAGTGTGTAGGAGACACCCCTTTCAAAATGGATGGTAACACCCATCTGACTTATTCGGTAATACATTTGTAGAAGGGTTACAGGGAAAAACGCACAAAAACACCATATAAGAGAAGATGCTCCAGAATTGGTATTTCAGAGCGAACACAAGAATTCACTAAAACAGACATGTGGGGGGATGTCACACTTCCTATTAAGATGTGCAATATGTCTTGAAGGGCCCGTACACGTGAAATAAACATGGCCAACAATCATTTAAAAATTATATGCAAATCATTGTAAGTGGTGGCAGCTGCCAAGAATGTAAACTGATGATTGGCTAAAAAATGTCTGTGCACAATGAAAGTGTTTTTTTTTCCTATTCAAAACTGTACATAACGTATTGGCCATAGGCCATTGATTTGGCATGGTAGCTGATCAAAAAACTTTTTTGCATACCGTCATTGGGCTGCTACGGCCCTCTTTCATGCCGGCTAAAAGCCCCACTG
>JAODAL010079542.1:0-12543 GCA_025379985.1 Phyllomedusa bahiana | reverse complement strand
CCCCAACTGCCCCCAGATTAAATCAAACTACCCCCGTCGCCGAAAAACCCCCCCGGGGCCGGGGTACAAATTTTCCCCAGTTGGGCCCATAGGGCAATGAAAGCCAAATTGTTTGCTCCCCCTCTTTTTAAAAACTGCCCTTTTCGGCACGGCAAATATCCCAACATTTTTTTAAAAAATACCCGGTGCTTCTCGTCTGTTTTGTTTTCTTTCCCAAACAATGCTTTTGTATGGGGGACGTGGGAAAACGAGAAGGGGCCCCCGGCTTTTGAAAAAAGGGACAAAACCCCCCCGGTTTCCGCATCAGAGAAAGAACCCCCCTTTTTTGGGGCCTTTTTTTCCCTCTGATGCAGTGTAAAACTTACCCCAATAGTTATTTATTATAATAAATTAAACCATGTTACACGGTTTTATTTTGGGCCATTTTCCCGGCGTATTGTGTTTTATACCAGCAAAATGTGCGCCGAAATTACGTAACCCAAAAGCTCTCATACAAACTTGGATTACCCTTTCCCCGCCCCCCGCGTACAATACATCGTATTGTACGGGGGGGGGGGAGATAAGTGAAAATTTAAATTTATTCCCCGACGCTTATGCGCCTGAAGTAATCAGTCTAGGGGGCCGGCAGACCCCCAAACCCCCCCGCCCCTCCCGGGAGTATTTCGCTTTCAGCGCGAGCGCTCGAAACACACGGTGTATTGCGGAAATGTACTGTAGGGCCCCAATACACCGTGTGAACAACCCTTAAAAATTTTTAATTTTTTAAATTCCCATTTAACTGTTTTTTTGCCAAAAATTTTTTAGTTTTACTTAATCGTAAATCTGCAACTCATAAAAATGATAAGAAAATTATAAGTGTGAAAAAATTTCCCTAAATGTGATGGAAAAATTTCTGACTGCTAATTTGTAATCAGAAACCTCAAATTATTTTCACATAAATTCCCAAACCCAAACCCCCAAAAAATTTTTTTTTTTTTTCCCCTTTTGAAAGACCAGTGTAATCATTAAGAGAAAGAGAAAACCAGACAAAAGGGGAAATTTTTAAGAGTTTTGAACACAAGAGAGGGGGTCTGTCCCCCGATTTTTAAAGGTAGTTTGTGGACCCACTGGGGCCCCTACTGGGGGAAAATCTGAAGGGGGTGCTAGGCCGGGGTACAGATTTTCCCCTCAGGGGCCCTTTTATAGTAAGGGTTTTCTTACCCCCGATGGGCCCGGGCCCGGTTTCGACCCCTTTGAAACGTCCCTGGAGGGTACGACCCGGGGAGATCAAAGCGCCCACTGGCACCCATAGACAGGGTACCAAACCCACAAATCATGAGACCCCCGGTGTGTTTCCCCCGGTAACTATAACAAGGGGAAAAAAAATAAAAAAAAGATAGAACGAATAGACAGAACGGGCCCGAAAGGAGGGCCCAAAAAGGAAGGCCTGATAGAACCTAAGTACAAGACACAGGGGATAAAAAACTAGAAAAAAAACCAAAGGGTTTAACCCTTTGGAAAACGAGGCCCAACATAGGGGCAAAAAACAAAGAGCAAAAGTTGCAAGCAAAACACAAGGCAAGGAGCTAACTAGATAGCAGACTGGGAGAAAAAAAACATAAAATTTACATGAAAAATGAACAAGGAACAACAGGAAACAACAAAGGGCCCCAAAGGGCCCCTACGGTTCCCGAAACGGGGTAAAAGGTGTGAAAATTTTTTTTACATGTTTTGGGCTTTTTTTTTTTTTTTTTTTATAAATATGCTTGTACTAATAAGAAGGACTCAGAACAAACCCAAATTTTGGAAAACAAAACTATGGCTAGGGCTGTGGGTAAGAACTATGGTTTGGAACAATAGCAAGGAACTTGCTAAGAACAAACAAGGAAAACCCGACTTTAAAAATGAAGTTAAAAACAAACAAGGCAGACAAAAACATGACACAGGACAAAACAAAATACAAGACCCAAGGGAAAGCACATGGCAAAACACAAACATGCTAATCAAAAGAATCAGGCCCAAATCTGGGAGAGACTGCTTAAAAAGCACCAGGGGAAGAGGATTGGGCAAAAAGCCCAACCCCGTTTTTAAACCCAAAAATTTAAAAAACAGCAAAGGGTGCGGCCGGGGGCCTCCCCTAGAAATCGGAGGATCCCGAGGAGCATTTTGCATACAGCTGGCCAACAAATGGGAAGGGGCGAACAGCGGCTGTTTAAAAGCATCAAATTGAAAAAAGGGATTTTTTCTAGGGTTTAGGAGAAGGGTGAAAAGGTGGGGACACTGAAGGTATGAAGACAAGGTTTTGGGGGGCCTAATTAAAAGGGAAGGGATAAGAATTATTTTTTTAGGTGAAGGCAAAATGGTCCGAGCGAAAGTTGTTTAAAAAAAGGTTTGGGGTTTACTTTGGGAGAAGCAATGGAAAAAGCGCAAGGGGAAAAACAAGGAAAATTTTTAGAAGAAAAGGCATTTGGGGGAAAAAACCGAGAGGTATAAACAAGGTGGGGTTGGCCTAATTATAAGAAGGTATAAGAATTATTTAGAGGTGGCCACAATGAGAGTTGTGAGTACAAGGCGGATTGACCTTATTGAAAACAGGTGTATGATAATAAATAAAGATGGCAAAGCAATACGAGAATTATTAGAAGGCCAGCGAAAAAAACAATGGTTTCACACTGCTATCTGGTCGGATTGCAACCTTGTACGATGCCGTATTTGGCGCTGCAGTACGGGCTAGATCGTCCGCCAGAGTCATTAAGTAATCCACAGTTCTCATAGAGAACTATGGATTCCGTCTCTTTTCCCCGCTCGGCGAATCCGCCGCGGGGGGGAGAAAGTGACATGCACATTATTTACGGCGTGTACGCACTGTGAATGATGAGTGTCTACGGGGCCGGCGAGCTGCCGACCCCCCGCCCCCGCTGCATGGCTGCCGGCTGTCGGCAATAAGCCGTGTGAATATTGCCTTAGAAGGCAGCAATAGTGGTGAAACTGAGAGGTGTGAAGACAAGGTGGGGTTGGCTTCATTGTAAAAGTTATGAGAACCATTTTGAGGTGAACATTGGCAGCAATGAGAGTTGTAAAGTCAAGGTGAGGTTGACTTCATTGTAGAAAATAGGTCTATATACATTTGAGCCCATAGTGGAACTGGACAACCCCTTTAAAGAACTGCAATATCCTTAGGACTGGAGATGACATGGCCACCGAGCGGAAATTTCAAAGGAGTACAAATATAGGTTAAAGAAGAGACTTGTGTCAAAACTGATCCTCTATCCACGGAACTACAAGGTAATTGAGAAATTACATCACTGGGTTCTCAGAATTGAACATTTATAAGAAGGAGGCCTAAGACGCTATCCCACATCCAGTCTGTTTACTGGACCAGGAAGCTAAAGCTCCAACTTGTGCAACAACTTAAGGGGTTGACCTCATCTCAAAGTTTCATAGGATTGCTAAATGAAATAATTTCTTTGTTCTCTGTCACTTCGGTCAAGCTGACCTGTAATTAGCATATAAGCTCCATGTATTCCAGACTGTTCTGCTTATTATGTTTATCAGTCCAGATTACCTAAATTACCCTCTCTGATGTCCGGAACGCTGCTGGATCTAATGTAAACATAGAGTAATTAGTCTTTTGTCTGAAAAGATCAGAAAACACACAAGCTCTCACTGTCCGAAGTTCTGTGCTGCGCACGACCTGTGTGATTGACACACTCCCTACTATCGAATAGAACAAACAGCATGGGAGAAGGAGTACACTGGTCTGGTCCCACTGGGTGAACCAGAGAGAGCAAACAGAAGGTGAAAAATCACTTGTAGCCCTTACAAAAAAAAGATGAACAACGCAATATATTTGGAAAACGTCTTCATTTAGTGTTCCCTATATTTCGAAAGCTATTCTTTGTAGCGAGACAACCCCTTTAACATAACCATGTAAGAAGCTGTTTATTGAAACAATGGGTACAAAAAGATAAGCTCTCCAGATTGGTCTTGGTACTTGGGTTGAACGTCATCATCAGTAAATGGACTTCCATATGGATTAAGACCTTTCTGGGTCATCCTTCGTGTCCTTGTGGAAACATATCTTATAGGATTGGACACTTATTTTCTTGCCCAGCTCACGATTGGCCTGTATCTGAACAGGGCAGACTATTTCTACTAATCGCAAAGCCTCTGAGAAGAGCCAGGGAGTCTAAGCATTTGTCCGAATACATCTGCCAACCTGTTGTCCCAGCTGTCTGATTCCTCTCTCGCATTGTGATTTGGTCTCCACTTATAATTCGTTTCTCTCCGCACAAGAGTTTCTGTTTAGAACATCAATTTAACCTTGAAGTAGGTTGTCTAGGGAGAATGACCAAGCCGCTGGTCATGCTTGATAAATCACATTTACTGCCGCAACATTGGAGCGTAATAGAAGACGCTCGAGGACAAATCATTCTTGCCAGACTACTTAAGAAAGAATCGATTTGTGAAGGGTAGTAAATATGCTGCTTACGGTATTGCTCTAGTTTGACGGCTTCTGAGGAGGTAGCGCTTACAAGCTTAGGTGGAACAATCCCCAGAGAATCATTCAGCCTAAATACCATTCGTTACCTTTAGCCTGCTCGAAAAGTGGAAGTGCTAATCTGATTGCCATGGGACATTCTTCTGCTTTCCTTGGCACTTGCTTTCCTTGACTCATTTGGTTACTGATTGCAAAGCCAGGAGGTGGACTATTAGGTCACTATTGGAATTGGTTTGGGCCTAGACAGGTTTCTTTATACTAAAAGGCTATTAATTCTTCACTCCTAATCTTATTAAAGGAGAATGGACTTTACGATATTGAATCCCCAAATCTTAGTTTCCTGAATAATTTCCAACAGCCATTGCTGCCCATCTACCTGTGTTTGCCGACTTCATATGGACATCATAGAGGGGATGATCCGCTGTCACGTTTCCAAAGGACTTTATTGTAGAAAGATGACAAACATGGCAATAAGCAAACAGTCCCAGAAACATCTCTTGGAAAAGGGGGTGTGGATGCTTGGGACCGCAAAGGACAGTTGCCTGTCCATCCACGGTCATGGATTTTAGGGGCGAGGACAGGAATGCATGGCAGAGGGTGTAATGGGTACAGTACCAGCAGACAAGAACACAGTCTCAGGGACAACAAACTAGACAGGGTGACTCACAGCCAACACAGGAGATAAAGAAAAAAAAAACACAAGGCTACACAAATACGTGGAATCAATAGTAACCAGTAGAACTTGGGCCGAGTAAGATGAGGACACAAGGTGGAAAGAAACCAGCACCAGAAACCAAAGGACCAGGCATAGGCAAAATCAGAAGTCAGGCAGGGATCAGACCAGGCAGGCGACAAATGAGGACCCGGTTCCCAGAAAAACTGGAGGCCTAGAGAAATGTGAAACTCACCCTAGAAACAACACCAACACTCAAGCCCAGACTGCTGGGAGCAGCTGACTTTTAAGGCTTAGCCAGGCAGGATGATGAGCTTCAGCTGAGGAAGTATTGATACAGAAGTTAACTGATGTCGTGCTGGACAGCAGACAGAGCAAATGCCAGATTCCACCACCAGGATCAAAGGGAAAGTTGCAGGTCGTGACACCTGCCATGAAAATTTTAATACATTTAAAAAAAATACTCAGAATAAGTTTGTTTAGAGGCTTAGAACCAATGAAGTTGTACTTTGCGCCCTCCTATCTACGGATTGATGGCTATCTATTTCCAAGCTGCTCTTGTAGGCTCCAGGCTGACAACAGATGACCTCTTAGAAGAACTCATAGGTATCTATATTAGTGAGTGTCATGTAGATATAGGCAATGTGGGTGACTAGGTGCTTTGAAAAAATTAGATAGGTGCTTATAAAATCATAATACTTTTAATTTAATTATCCAACGAGAACATAAAACTCTGATTACTTTTCAGCAACATGCCTTCCTCTTTAAGAAAACTCTGTACATATACTTTAAGGAGTTGTCTCATTACAGCTTTCAGCCTTTCAGTGTCCCGGGAAAATTGAATTTAGGGGCGGGGCTAGCTTTTCTGCTTTTTTCCCCTCCCCCCCCTCCCATCATGGGGGAAACACAGGCGCACATAATTTCTATACAGGGGGGGGGGGAAGGGGTTTTTGCTCTAAAGAGTTCACCCTTTGTTGGCCTGCCTGGGTTCTTTTTGCAGGAAGGGCGGGTTTTCAAATGATTGTAGAGGGGAAATTTGTAAAAGCTGCTGTGAATGCTAATAGGCAGAGGGGATGCATGTTTTCCCTATACCCCCTTTCTTAGTTTAACGGGTCTCCACAACTCCACAAAAACAAGGAAGTTTTACAAACTCAGGATGTTTTCACAATACTGGAGAACAAAAAGTTTTCCCACACCCCCTGATTTATAGTATTAAAATAGTCACAGTTCCAAAGACACATCATGATTATAGTAACAGACGGGCACTCGTCAAAAATCTAACTTTTTAGGGGGCAGAGGAAGCGGGGAAAACACGGGGTTAAAACCAGGCAGCATGGACACAGACCCAAGTCCCCCCCCCCTCCAAAAGGAAACCCTGTGCGGGGGGGGCCTCTGCTCCAATTTTTCCCTTAAAAGGGGAAAGACCCATTAAACCCTGACACCCAGTAAGATAAGGATCAACAGGTGGGCCCTACTATAGAAAATTTTAGGAGCGATTTAGTAAAATTTAACGGGGGGGGGGGGGCTAGCTAAAAAAATCGGGTGGGACATTTGTAATGAACATATATTGCAAAGCTGCTTTTTTTTTTTAAAGATCTTTAAATTAAAACCCAATCATTGACGAGACAACCCCTTTAAATGCATTATCCTCAGCCCCCCTGCGCCGTTTATTCAAGCTTCCCTCACACAGCTCTAAAATGAAACCCCTTTTGGGGGGATGCAGGGAACCTGGGAAATTGACGTTCCCACAGCGACGTTTTTGGGGAGCTCCTCCCCTTTCCCTTTTGCCCCTGAAAACTTTTCAGGGGCACGTATTTTTTGCCTGGGTTTCCGGGATCCGGAAAACTCATGTTAGAGCTGTGTAGGAAGCTTGGGAAAGAACCGCAGTGGAGTTTTGGATCATGCACTTAAAGGGGGTTTTCTCACTACGTCATTCATCTTACCTCAGTCCTGTTTTCTTGGTTTCACTTTTTATTAGGGGCATGTTTTTCTAGCTTCTATTAGGCTGCAGTAAAGCCAGGTTCCCGTAGCTATAGCAACCAGTGCGGCAGCCTACAGGAAGATTGGGCAGGTCTGTACAAAAGCGATCCGAGGCGCTGGAAATTTTTTTTTTTTTTGCCCAAAAAAGAGGGGGTAAAACTAGGAAAGGGGACACACGCTAATTGGACAAATATTGCAAAGTGACTTGTTTTTTTAAAAATCTTTAACATAAAAAGCAGCAATCCCTTTATTAGACAACCCCCTTTTAAATAAATTTTACAGTGGGTTTGGGTTAAAGAGGAAGGCTGTTTTTCGAAAAGTAACGGGGTTTTTAATGTCCCCATTTGGAAATAATAATAGTATTATTGGGTTTTATAAGCCCTATCTAATTTTTTTTAAAGTGGGCTGTTTTTTCGAAATTGGAGGTTTTTGCCCTGGTATATTTGGGCTGAAAACTACTGGGGGTGGGTTCAGTTTATCCAATTTTATGGTTGGCCTTGTTTTGTTTTTTCCCAAAAGGGGGACTAGGTGGGTGACATCCCCGTACAACAAACACTTCCATTTTAAATTTGACAACCATGATCCCCTGTATTTCTCATGTTAAATTTTTTCCTAAAAAAAAAGTCCATAAACAACTCTCCAAAGGGGAAGGGGAAAACAATAGCAATTTATTGGGAAAAGCACCCAGGAGAGGGTTGTAAATCTTAAATTTTTTTTGCAATTGTTGGGTTTTTTTTTCCACTATCCAAAACCGTTTAAAAAATTTTGGGAAAAGGGGTTGTTCCCATCATGCATTTTGATAGCATATCAATAGAATATGCCATCAAAGTGTGATAGTTGCAAATCCCGCCTCTGGGAGCCGCCCCCAAACCAGAAACGGGAAACCCCAAAATTCCCCGACTCAAAAAGGAAGCCCGTAACGTTTTTCCACAAATCCCCATTTTTTTTTTATGGGAGTTCCCAGGACGGTGTTTTCAGCCTACCAAACTCCCAAAGAGTAGTTGCAGGGCTGTGCTTTAAACACAAGGCTCTCCATTTTAAGCCCAAAACTTTTTGGGGGCCAGTTCCCCAAAAAAATTTTCAGTTTTTTCAGAGGTTGTTCCCCCCAGCTATTTTACTTTTATGGGGTAAACCCCATTGACATGGGCATCAAATTTTAAAGGAGGGAAAAACCCCTTTAAGTCTCTAATGCTATGAATCTTTTTGTACCCAGCTATTTATTATTACTTTAGTGAATTTCAAATAAAAAATCAGCAGCTTGGTACATTGTCCCGATAAACCTTCAGGCTGTTTATTTTTCACAGGGAAAACTGCCGTTTTTATGGTTTCATTTTGGGGTAAAAAAGACTTTTTAATTAGTTTTTGTTCCAATTTTTCAGGGGGAATTGAGACAACACCAGAAGGGCAGTTCTGGCAATACATAAAAAGAAGGTTAAATAAGGTTATAGTTTAATAGAGAGACAGTTACGGATGCAGCTGTATCGGTTATGCTTAATTTGTTTCTATATAATAAATAAAAAATAGGGGGCTTTGAATTTGTATTTTTTTAAAATTTTTATGATTTTTAAAACTTTCTAAATTTGATTTTACTTATTTTTTAACTTGACTATTAAGACAACTTGACACTAAGACTTGAACAATGCACTGCAATACTTACATATTGCAGCATAGTATACATTTACTGCTTTTATATTACACATATACCAGGCCGACCATCAGCACTGGCCACAGCGGTCCAACAAATTGTAGGCAATCATGGAGGTGGAGAGATTGTGGGCTAATGGAAGAGGTTCCCTTTGTCTAATGGCTTAAATGCTGCAGTTGGACTTGGCATGGAATTCGAATAGTTAAATAGACAATACTAGAGTAACTCTATTTCAGGCCACGGACAACACATGTCAGTTGTAATTTATATCTGGCACCTTCCTCCCATCCCCCATGTGTTCAGGCTGTGGGTGGTTCAACAGCTTCAGGCTCCTTCTTCCTGTTCAGGCTATGGGCATTTCTACAGCTTCAGACTCCCACTTCCTGTTTAGGCTGTGGATGGTCCTAGAGCTTCAGGCTCCTACTTCCTGTTCAGGCTGTGAACAGTTCTACAGCTTCAGACTCCCACTTCCTGTTCAGGCTGTGGGCAGTTTTACAGCTTCAAGCTATCACTTCCTGTTCAGGCTGTGGGCAGTTCTACAGCTTCAAGCTATCACTTCCTGTTCAGGCTGTGAATGGTTCTACAGCTTCAGACTCCCACTTCCTGTTCAGGCTGTGGGCAGTTCTACAACTTCAAGCTATCACTTCCTGTTCAGGCTGTGGGCAGTTCTACAGCTTCAAGCTATTACTTCCTGTTCAGGCTGTGATTGGTTCTACAGCTTCAGGCTCCCACTTCCTGTTTAGGCTGTGAGCGGTTCTACAGCTTCAGGCTCCACTTTCTGTTCAGGAGGTGGGTAGTTCTACAGCAGTGACTGACATTTAAGTTCTGCTATTCCCAGCTGAGCCTGTGGGTGACATTGGTGATGGAGGGGTGTAAACAGTAGAGCAGAAGGCTAACAAGCGCTAAAGGGTTAAAGTTTATCAGTAAGAAACATAAACAAGCTCCTGTGCTGCTGATAAGACACAGCAGGAAATGATATCACCATCCTAGTCAGGCTGCTAGAGCAGAGAGAGGGGGAAGGGAAGCTTGTATCTGCTCTAACTCTGAAATGTAGCAAAATCAGAACAGCAATGTATTCAGCAATAATCTTTAATTACCTTTGCATACATGTGTAAAGCTAGTCATTGTGATGAGACTATCCTCTTTGAGCGATAACTTCTCAGTGGCAAGCTGATCTCTATATTTAGCATTGGGATCCCAAGTTTTGCATTCAGTCTATTGGCCCAGTAACCCATGATGTCACAACGACATCACAGGCCGACATCAAACTGTCAATTTTCCTCCAATTTTCCCTACATAAAATGTAAAATCTTAGCTATGCTGTTTTTAGTACGACATTAAAGCCGCTGCTTTTTAAAAAAAAATAAAAAATATTTGGCTCAGGTTTAAAATTAAAAAAAAAATATTAGCCTAAGGGTCAGTTCACACAGGCTGGATTTGCTGCTCTCAGAAACAACCTGTGGGGAACTTCACAAAACAATCTGCACTTAACTATAAGGACTTTGGTGCAGATTTACCGCTGTGGATTTTCACAAACTAGATAATAAAAAATAGCAATGCTTTTAAAATTTACAACAAATCATTGCTTAGTTTGTGACAGAAACAGAGGTCAATGACAGTGACAGAGGTTCAATTCAAGTCAATATTCATGTGCAAAAGATCCCTACTACGTGGATAAGATTTATAAAATCTCACACATGTGCATAGTTCTGTAATCCGCTGAGGATTTTAGTTTTACGAATTCACAGGTAAAATCTGCTAAAAATCCATTGTGTGTGAACTTATCTCTTAGACATGTCCAATCAAAAGATCGAATTTTGCAATTGCCATTCAAGGATTTGAAAGCCTTGGTCCTGAAAGGGTTCAAAATATCCTACCATTGTGTGCATGCAGATCCTGTTCAGACCTACTGGTAGCTTGAAGCAGTAACCACATATAGGGAGGTACATGCACTGAAGATATCCTAAAACATAACCTTTAGTCTAATAACAATAAAATACTACCAAATCCATATAAATATGAGAAAACCTACAAACACCCTATTAAGTCCCTACCAAGAACTATTAGGCACTACCTACATAAACATGGAGAAACCACCCCTATAAGGGCGACCCCAACAGGAACCTAGTACTGGATGAAAATGCCCTATACATTCCCTAATCTAATAAAGATGTATAAAGGGTAATTAGTGGCATATAGTCATCCAATGTAGGTATAGGTATACTACTCTAGTCACCACAGTATATTGTCAAAGACCATCATAAGTGTTAACAGATGGATATACAAGTGTCCCAATCTCACAAAATGATTGAAGCACCAGCAACTCCCAATAAGTATAAAAGCAGATTCCTCTTTTTTCAATTGGCAAATATCCAAACATGAAGTCATAGGGTATGTTCACACGGCTTATTTTGGGGCGCATTTCGCCGCATATTTTGCGGCGTATTGCACTTGATACGCGGCGAGATACGCCCCGCAATTACGGTAATCCATAGCTCTCATAGAGAACTGTGGATTACGCCTCGTCTTTTTTAATAGGCTGGAAATTCCCTTTCTAACATACATGATATTGGAAGCTAAAAGGATATAAAAAGTTGTGTAGGTAATTTGGAAATTAATTTTCACAAATTTGGTTATCTCTAGACAGCTTCTTCCATTAAACCTCTTCAGTTGTCTATAGTTTAGCAGCAAGATGGGGCAGATGGAAGTCAGGTGTTCCTTTAGAATCTTATTCTTGGGTCTTCGTGCTTCTGAATGACATGTTCACAATTTCTATACCAAATTCTGGTTTGCACATTACAGAGGGGCTGACCACTGCTGCTATACAGGTAGTCCCCGGGTTAAGAACGGGATAGGGACTGTAGGTTTGTTCTTAAGTTGAAATTGTATGTAAGTCAGAACAGGTATATTTATTAAATGCAATTCCTTTTTTTTTTAGTTGTGGATAGTGCAGGGAACAGTTTTTACATTTGTTTTGCTGTCTGTGCCCTTTTTTTTAGAAGATTTCACCTAACATTCTATATCTCATGTGCAGCTGTGGGATGCGGCACTGGTTATCATGGGGCGTGACTCATGTTGAATGTCAGCCACGCCCCATAAGTCTCCGTTTGTAACCAGGGGGACGTATGTAAGTCGGGGACTGCCTGTATATCAAAAATATCTATACAAGAGAAACCGTACTCCAACATTCCGGAACATGCTTGAATTGGCTAAATTGTCTGACATAGGTACAAAGTTGATATGGTTGAATAAAAACATATGTCTAGAGATGGGCGAATTTCTCAAAAATTCGGTTCGGTCACTTCGCCGAATTTTCCGACAAAATTCGTTTCGGTCCGAATTTCTTCGGGACGAATCACGTTAAAAAAACAGCTAATTCCAGGCTGCCCTGCGCCTGCAGGGTGCTTTAGAACGGTGTGCCTGCTTAATAAAGCAGAGGGAGCTTGGTTTGGTCTTCATACAATGTTTGTTTTAGTATGACACGCACATGACTGCCCCCCGCTCTTAGAATCGCTTCACTATAAAATGCCCTGGGCACTATGGGGGCAAAAAAGACCAAAAAACTGAAGCAGGAACGTAGCCTGATAAAGTCATGGCAGCAAAAGCTGGAAAAAACAAAATGAGAGCTCAGGTGGCAACATTAGTGACAGTGTGTGGAGGTGACGGCGGCAGCAACAGCAGCATGAGGTCTGACAGTGGCACATTGACATTCTGGAAGTGGCAAAACAGTACCAGGCGCAGAGTGGCACAATGACACAGTGTGGA
>JAODAL010079541.1:0-12543 GCA_025379985.1 Phyllomedusa bahiana | reverse complement strand
TATAGAATATTATCTAGACTTTAACTGTTGATATTTTGCATGTTTTTCTCTTTCTTACAGGTTCAGAGAACATTTGTTATATTGTATTATAGTGAAATCTAAAGATTTCAGACGGGGAGTGTCATGTCCCACGACTTCATGGTTCATAATCAGTATTGTAATTTCTATTACTGCTTTGCATTGTCTTAAGTTTGTCCCTCTCATCTTCCTGTATGTGTGCTCTGAGGTATTCAGCTCCTCCCTTCTCCTAGCATTCTCTATCTTTCTGTCTCAGTCAAGCACTGTATTCCTCATCCTCTGCACCAACTCTGTAAAGTTATCATCTTTTCACCTACTACTTTGGTGTAAACTACAAGATTCAGCCTGGAATAAACTCCTGTTGCTTCTTCATACACGCCGGAGCAGTTGAGTTGACACTGTCTGACAAGATTCTGAAGTAAGTTCTTACAGTTCAATCCAGACTTTCATTACCACATGGGCCTGATGAATTTCTACACTTGCTGTCAGATATGGAGTCAGAATAGACACTACAGAAAACAAAGAAAGAACCGGGAGTATGCAAAGTACCAAAGGACAGAATGGGAGAGTAACCAGAAAGACAAGCCAAAATCCGAGAACCAGCAAAATGACACAGCAGTGTAAAGCAGACAGCTAGGACACAAAAAGCAATCACCAGCAGGGCCAAGCAGACAGGAAGAGGTTTAAAACCTCCGACTCAGCCAGTGATTGGTTCAAGAGCTTAACCCATTAACCACCAAGCTTCACCCTGGCTGAAGCTGCAACAAAATCCTTAAAGGGCCAGTAGCGCAGTCCTGACAAGAGACTGTTCTCTTGGAGCTACTATTTTTGAGCTTTCAGACTCAAAGATCTCTTTAGACACATCTTTTTGGCTGGGATTAAATGGAAACTGTTTTGAAGGTATAATTCAAGTTCACCTAACCAGACATTAGGGGTTCCGGCTACACAAGTAACCACGGCCCAAAGTAGGTTTAATAAACTTGTTTCCAAATCTTTTATTTTTATTAGCTCAGGTAGCATTCTCAAAGGGAAGAGAAGTGGCCACTTTGACTATGGGAACATCAACTTTGGATATAGTGTCTAGTCCTCACATATTTCACATTAAAGAGTAATGCCTCTTAATATCCCTTGGGACAAAGGATCCTCTTTTGTTTTCCCACGTTTCTCCTAATAAGTTTAAGAATATTTTCATAAACAAGGAAAATGTGAGAATGATGCTTCTCAAGCCTCTCAAAAAATGTCATCCTATATAGGTTGATGTTGTTTGGGGTCTTCCATTTTTAAAGTGTTTTTAATTGCCTTTAATAAGTTTGTCAGTATCAAAATTACATAGGTACTTATTTTTAAACCACTATCATGAGAGAAATTATATAGTTTATCCACTTCCTTAATCTTGCCTACTATGACCAGCTGAAGAAGGTATTGTAGGTAAGGTGAAAAATGTTATGTTTGATGAGATTAGGTATTATCCAGAAAATCAATTAGATAATCTTTAATCCCTTACCACCGCAGCCAGTTTTGGCCTCTCTGACAAAGCCCCATTTTTGAAATCTGACATGTAACACTTTATATGAGAATAACTTTTTGACACTTTTATTTATCCATGTGATTCAGAGACCGTTTTCTCATGACACATTGTGATTTAAGTTAGTAAAAAAAATTGCCGTAACTTTCATCTGTGATGATTTCCCTTTATAATTCTTTCTTGGAAGGATCACAGGTCCCAAAAATTATGTTACTTTCATATAGTACTCTCAGTCCCAAACCAGATAAAGACCCTCTGGAATCATCTAATTATATTAGCTAATCGTCTGGCGATTTGGTTGCCACAACTCATTAATAAAGATCATGTAAGGTTTGTTTTATGCAGGCAGGGTGCAGATAACACAAGGGGAGCTCTGGACTTAATTGAGGTGGTTAATAGGCAAGGTCATATGGCTTTTTTTTTAGTCTTGATGCTGAAAAAACTTTGGCCACCTCAGTTGGTCTTTTCTATTTGCTGCCCTTGAAATGTATGAAATTAAAGGTCCATTTGTCCAGGCCTTAAAGGGATTATATATTTGTCCTTCGGCCACGATTAGGTTACCACATAGTTTATCTGAGCCCTATCAGATTTTCAATGGAACAAGGCAGGGTTGCCCACTTTCGCCCCTTCTGTTTGTGCTGTGTATAGAGCCATTGGCACCAGCCATTCACCTAAACCCAGATATCAAAGATGTGCTGGTACAAGATACAATGTTTAAACTATCATTATTTGCTGATGATATTTTACTATCTTTGACTTCACCCCATATATCATTACCTAATGTGCAAGTCTTGCTAAGGGAACTTGGCGAATTGTCAGGCTACAATGTGAATATCAACAAAACAGAGGCCTTACCTATTAATATGCAGCAACTCAATCACAGGAATTGCAGTCAAATTTCCATTATAATTGGAAGAAAGAGGCACTGAGGTATCTAGGGATGTACCTATCCAACTCTTATACCTCTGTTTATAGGCATAATTATCCTAAATTGTTTACAGAGATAAAGAGGCTTCTAAATAAGTGGAATCATTTACCTTTGTCGGGGTTTGACAGAATTGCGTCTGTTAAGGCAGTGTTCACACGGCTTATTCAAGCCGTAATTGCGGGCCAAATTTCGCCCGCAGTTACGGCTTGAATAAGGGACGGGATGGGGGCGCGGCGGGGGAGCTGCTTGCCAGCCCCATAGACAATGCATTATCTACGGCGCGTCCGCGCCGTAAATAATGTGCATGTCACTTTCTCCCCCCGCGGCGGATTCGCCGAGCAGGAAGGAGCGACGGAATCCACAGTTCTCTATGAGAGCAGTGGATTACCGTAATTACTGGTACGGATTGGAGCCGCACTGCAGCGCAAATCCGGCGCACAGTACGGCTCCAATCCGCCCCCAAATAAGCCGTGTGAACATGGCCTAAGAGGACAATTCTCCCCAAGCTATTGTATCATTTTGAGACTTTACCAGTTCATATCCCACTGAGAAAACTTAGGGCTATTCAGGCACCTGTATTTCAGTTTATTTGGGCCCATAAGCATCATAAGGTTCCAAAGAGTGTTCTTTTGGCCCCTAAGTCTAACTATGGGCTTGGAGTGCCTGATGTTATTAACCCCTTAAGGACCCGGTGTTTTTTTTTGGGTGACACGTTAGTTTTTCCCTGCTCGCCTTCTGAAAGCCATAACTATTTTATTTTTTCACCTACATAGACACATGAGGGCTTTTATTTTGCTGAATAAGATGTACTTTCTAATGGTGTTATTAACTGTACTATAGAATATACTGGGAAACCGCAAAAAAATTCCAAGTGGGACAAATTGTGAAAAAAAACGTATTTTTGACATGTTTCTGGGTGTTCTGCTTTTACGGCGTTCAATCTTCGGTAAATATAATGTGTTATCTGTATTCTACAGGTTGTTATGCATCCGACAATACCAAACATGTAGGGTTTCCGTTATGTTTTGGTACCGTAAAAAAATTCAAAACATTTTCTATTTCTGAAATTTTGTGCGACCAATAACTTTTTTGTAATAACACCTACGAACGTCAGTGAGGGTGCATTTTTTGCGGGCTCAAGTGTACTTTTTATCGCTAGCAGTTTGGAATGCATGCGACTTTTTTGATCATTTTTATTCCATTTTTTGAGTGACGTAAAATGACCAAAAAACGCAATTTTGGCGTTTGGAATTTTTTTTCTTCTACGGTGTTCGGGTTTTGGGGAAAAATGATTTTATTTTTTAAATTTCAAAAAAAGGTTTTTTAAAAAACAGCAAAAATTACAAATCTTTTATTCCTTGATAAACAAAGATCCCTTTTTATCAAAATTCGCGAAAATGGGTTACATGATAAAAAACATTTTGGGAGAAAAATTAAAACAAAATTCACAGTCGTAAAGACAAATCAATCTGGGTGTGCTCTAAAAAATTTTAAAGCCCCTCAGCATAAGGAGTCTGCACAATCAGATGAAATGATACACGTTCTTTTACCCTAGTTTGACAAGCTAAAAAAAATTGGGCAATTCATTATAAAAATGAAAAAACAGGTTGGACCCTCAACAGATAGTAGAAAAACCCAAACAATAAACCCAAAAAGAAAAAAAAGGGGGGCCGGTGGGTTTCCCCGGGAAAAGGGGAAGGAAAGACAGATTTTGTCAGCCATTCCCCACCCCCAAAAAGGGAAAAGGGGCGAACATGGGGGGGGGTAAAAAAGGGAAACCTTAAAAAGGGGGGTCGAATAGGTGGGACTGACAAAAGCCCAAACCCAAGTTTTCCCAAATTTGAAGGGGGTTTTTAAAAATTGTAATTTTTTGGAAAAACATTTCTAAGCTCTTCCATCGCTGTAGAACTTTGGACTTCCCCGGCACCCTGGAGGAGACGACTTTCTAAACTGTGGCCCTCCATAATCTCGGGATGCCATTTTTGCTCCAGGGGGGAAAAATTTAAGTTTAAAAAGGACCTGAGAGTCGGGAAAAGGGACCTAAAAAAGGAGCAACACGCAGGATGTTTGGACCCTACCCTGTAATTGAGGGGTTAAAAAGCCCCAAAAAATTTGTATCCGGGAAGGGCTGAATCTAAGGAAAACCCCCACCAGCCCCATGGGACATGGTACCCAAAAGGTGCTTGACATCCCCGCATATGTTAGTGATTTCCCGGGGTAGAGGGGAATGTAAGGTCCCGGGACTTTATCAAAGGGGAAACAATTTTGTAATTGGGGGGGTTCCCGGGTTTTTTATGAGAAAAGATGTTTTGTGAGAAAGGAAAAATTTTTTTCCCCTCCGGGTCCTCCCCCTCCAGGGTCCCTCCCGTTCCCTCCCCCCAAAACTCGTTTTGAAAGGGGTTTTACACCACTACGGGGGGTTGTAAAAACCTTGATCTTTGATAGGACCGTGCCCAGGGGAACCCCCTGCAGGCACCCCTCCTAAACGGCTTTAAGAGGCCTGTGTAAGTCCAGAGGGGACTTGGGGGGCAGCATATAGAATCCTAAGTGGTTGAAATTAAACCTAGGGAAAAATTTTTTGTTGCAGGGTCACCCACTAGTTTTGGTAATCTTAAGGGGGTGTCAGCAAGCCCTCCTTTAAAAAATGTTGGGAAAGGGGGGGAACGCCCCAGACCCCAAAACCCAACCCCCTGTTTCCCCCCGGCTTGGTTTTTGCCGGGGTTACCTATTTATGGGTTTTACATGGGGCCCCCCGGACTAAACAGAATCATTTTTGACGAATTTTTCCTAAAAAACCCAAAAGGGGGGTTCCCAGTCAAATGGAAAAACGTCAATGAATTTTTTTGGGATATAGGTTAGTTTGGAAACCTGGGTAATTTCTGGGGCAAATGGGGTCCTTTTATTAGCGACTCAAGCTGTTTTCCCAAAATTTCTTGATAATTTGGAAAAAAAAATCCAGAACTCGGGTCAAATTTTTGCTGCAAGGTAATATGCATGTTAAGGCGGGAAGAGCAAGGGGCCCCTTCGTTTGGGCCCAATTTAGAGTTTTTAAAACGAAAACCCTTTGGGGGTTTTGGGCCCTACAAAATTTCCCAGATCAATTTTGGGGGGGCAGTAAAGAAAATCTTGTTGCACTTTTAGGGGTGGTTTTAAATAGGTAAAGAAGGCGTGGGGGGGCATTCATTTTTTATAATGTTAATTTCGCCCACCCCAACGAAATCCCCCTTTTTCCCACTTTTAAAAGGTCACAGCTCAATGGGGTAGCATAGGCGCAAAATTTTTGGTCTTTTGTCTTGTTCCCTGCTGCCCGGGATATGTACCCCCCAAATTTTTGAAAGGAAAGGGCGTGGACCACGGGAAAGGGGGAAAGGGGGGACCTTTAAATGCCAGAAGGTCGTCTGGCAAATAAAAGCTTAAAGCTTCACTCTTGGACATTTAATTTTTTTTTGGCTAAAGGAGCCGTTTGTTGAAGGGGCCTAATTTGCTTGGGGGCCGGGGAAACGGGCTCCAAAGGGGCCCTTTTAAGGTAGGTTAAAAGGGGCGTCCGCCCAAAAACCCAACACTTCAAATTTTCGTCCAGCAAATTTGGACACCTGTATAGATCATTTCTCTAATAGCTTGCGGAGGGGGTTCCCTTGCCAATTTTTGAGAGAGTGGAGACAGAGGGGCCCTCCCCGTTGGTACCCTTTCTTTCACAAATGGAGAAGAGAGCTCCCCGTTTTCTTAAATTTTGCGCCCGGGAGGGGTAAAAGGGAAAAATATTCGATTTTTGCATTGCCCGGGCCAGGCCCAAGATTTTTAGTTACCCATGTAAGAAAGACCAATTAAAACCCCCTTTAAAAAGCCTTTTTTGGGTTTCCCGTGAGGTTTAAGGGGCAGGGAAGATTGACGAATTTGGGTTGTTGAAGGATGGTGAAAGTTTTTTAAGGGGTTTTTTCCCCGCCCCCCCCTGGGGGGAACAAACCAACCCGGTTAGGTTTTATAAGCAAATCCCGCAGGGGGGCCTTTGCCGGGAAATTTCAATATTTTTGGGGGAGAGTTTTTTGAAACCCTATTTATGAAAAGAAATTGGGCGGTTTAAATTGGGGATAGGTTAGGATTTCCTTACCCTCCTTAGGGGGAAATTTCTGTAATAAAGGGCCCCCAAGAAAGAGTCGGGAAACGAGAGCCCTGAAGATAAATTTAAATTAAAATTCCAAGGTGGAACCCAGAGCTGTCCCCCCAAAAGGGGTTTTTTGAAGACAGCAGTGTTGCCATCCGGGCCCCGGGCTTTTCCCCGTAGGGGGGCCCGATATCCCCCCTTTTGTTTTTTCGGCCCAAAAGGCTCCCCCAGGGGGCGGGGATTTTAGGGGGATCTAAGGGGGGAAGGTGTAGAGGAAAAAATAGTGTTGTAAGGTTACCCCAAAAAACCCCCCGGAACCCGCAAACGCCATCAGGGAGGGGGGGGGTTGTATTTAAACCTGGTATTTGTATGAGTGGAATTCTTTCGGGTTTCCCTGGTTTAAAGGGGAAAAAAAAGGGGGCCCCTTTGAGCTTTTTATGGAAGGGAAATTTAAAAAAGAGGGGTCGTTTATCACGAGAGCAGGGCCAGAACCCCGCGGGTTATGCTCCATATTTTTAAAAAGGGTGGAGAAAAAATGGCGGGAGGTTTATGCTTATGTTCCATTTTTTGCAGGACCCGTGGGGGTGAGTATCAATTTGAGGGCTGACTCCAAAACCCCCAGACTTATGGACGCTTCAGATCATTAAACCTTTGCGGGGGGTTTGCAACCGTGCGACTTTTCTCTCTTAAGTCGCGGGCCCCTTTTTTTTGAGGAGCCTCGCAGGAAGCCTTTTAAAAATTCCCATTTAAATTGGGGGGGAGGGGGTGTTTTCTCAGATGTACCTGCGAAAAAAATTTAATCTCTTTTTTTAGATCCGAGAGGAAAACTAAGTCAGACAACGAGATTTTGTTCAATTTTCCCGGAAAAAGGGGGGTTTTTTTGGGATTGGGGAAGGATTTGGTCGCAATGCAAAAAGGGGCGTTGGGGCTGGGTGTATGATGTTTCCAATTTAAGGAGGGGGGAGGGTCTGCGGGAGTAAGGAGGGGAGGGGGTTATAATTATTTTTACTATAAGATTTATTGGGTGGGAGAAGAAAATTTAGTCTCTATCAAATTTGGGTGGGAAAGGGGACGCCCGGGCATCAAAACCAAATTTTCTTTTCCCCGGAGCATTTTCGGATCCTGCTTTAGGGGGAAACAGTATGGTTAGAGCGGGCTGAACCCCCGGGTATCCAAAGGGGTTAAGCGTCAGGAAGTGCCCCAAAGAATAAGTTGTCCCTGGGCAAAAAAAAAAAAAAACCCGTGAGGGTCCAATGTTTTAGAGAAAAAAAGGGGAAGGGCCCGTGTTGGGGGCGTTATATGTTGGGGGATCGTGTAGGTGCCCCGAATAGCACACCTTGGGCAAACAAAAAACGTGCGTTTAGTATCCCCAAAAAACCAGGACCTTTTACCCGGGAATGATTTTTGAAAGAATTTTCGCGACCCCTTTGTTTTTGGGAGGGGAGGTACTGCAAAGATACCCCGGCAGGGAAATCCTATTTGGAAACCCCGAATATGGGTAGCTAAACCGATGAAATCTCCCGTATGCAGGGGCAATGCGTGACCCCTGTTGTGGAGATAGTTAAAGGGGCTATTCAAAAGTTTTCGGGTACGTTGAATCCCCTTTACATTTGGGGATGTTTTTCCTAATTACTAGCCAAACTGGGGCTAAAAAAAAAAAGGAAAAAAAAGGGGAAAAATTGGGGAGAGTTCCCGAGAACTAGTGCGATTAAGGGGGGGGAGCCCCATTTTTTGGGACCAGTGGGGCCGGAAAAAAGGACGGGGCCAGCCCCCAAAATTTAACAAAAAAGGGGCCCATATAAAGCAGGCCAACATCAAACTTTTAAACAGAAAAATAACTGAAACAGCCCAAAGGGAAGTAAAAACTGGCCCCGTGTCCTCAGGGGATGGGGGGGGCTTCCCGGATGGGGAAAGCATATGTGGAAGAAAGAAAAAAGTCCCCAATTGGAGGTAAAAGGAACAGAAAAACCCAAAGAGTGTCAGGGAAAAGGGGGGGCAGGATTGGGCCGCAAACACCTTTTAAAATAACACTCGGCGGCCGGCCAATTCCCCCCCCCAAAAAGTTGGGTTTTTCCCGCAAAAGCAAACCCTTAAATAAAAAAATCGTTTTTTTCTGGGGAGGGAGGAAAAATTTTTAAACAATCATTGAAGTATTTGCCCCCGATCACGGGGGCCAAAATCGGGAAAAGATACCCCCGACACAGAAATTTCACATGACAAAACCCTTTGGGGGTGTCGGGGGCCTTTGTCCCTGGTCTCAGTGATTTTGGGGGAAATCTCTTGGGTGGAGGGGCGATTTTTGGGCCTTTCCCGGGCCCCCCCGAGATCTTTGAGGTTTGGGTGTCGGGTTACGTTTGACCCGGGCCCCTGAGGCTAAAGGCAGTCCCCTTTTGGGGTGGGGAAAAATCCATCTCCCGGCTGCCCCCCATTCCCCGGGGGGTTTAATTTAGGGGAGGGCGGGGCAGCAAGAAAAATGGGAGTTTGTGGGGGAAACGGAAAGTATCAGAAACTTATCCTGTGACGGACCTGAAGGGAGAAAGGGAAACCCCAAAGGTAAGGGAGGCCCGGTTTGCAAAAGCGACCACAGGGCTTGCAGAGGCTCGGAAAGGAGGGTTCTCCCGGTAGGGGCTGGGGGAAAAAGGTCGTTTTGCCCCCATTAAAGACGGCCTTTTTGCTTTAGGGTTTACGCAATTTTTCCTTCAATGTGTTTCTGTGTACTCTAAGATTATTCCTGTGGTCGAGCAGGGTCTTGACTTTGTGGGGGGGAGGCCCCATGGGCCCGGTCAAATTCATTAAACCCTCGGCCCCCGTCCCTTTAGGATGAGTTTAAGGTTTTGTTAGGGTAGGGATTTAGATCACTGTTTTAACTGATCGGGAGACCCCCCATTCCCAAATTGTTTCGCCTGCTGCGAGCTTCGGTCGGCCATGTGGTTCATAACTGGTAACTCGGTTCTGCTGTTTGAATAAAAAACTTGTAAAGGGGTGATAGCGGACTTTGTAGTGTTCGGGGCCTCTCCATTGGGGTGACCCTCTTTCTGGGCTGTAACATTTTGCTTGAACTGGAATTTAGATCCCGTTTTCCGGGGGTGGGTTTAAAACCCGAGCTATTTCTGGATGTCGCTTTTTGGGAGGTATTAAGGAAAAGGAGCGCTTTAAGGGTTTCCCGGGTTTAGTTTAGTGCCCTGAAGTGCTTCTTCAGGAGGAGGAAAAACCTGGAGTCTGCATTCCAGATTTGGTCCCCAGTCAAAGGATATTCGGGTTTTGGGGTTTTAGAGCCAAAATTTTGTTTAGTGGGGGGTTGGTCCTCCCAAGTGGGCGAGGTTTTGAAGCCGGGCGCCCCGGCGCGTTGGGGACGATTTTGTCATTTTTTGAAGAAAAAAGGGTCCTGAGGGGCGGATCCTGGTTTCCGAAGCCAAAGGGGGCGAAGGGCTATGTGTTTCCCAGTAGGAAGTGCCAACTTTTGTTCCTGGACATGCAGGGTTTGGGGCGCCCGCCAACCCCCTCCCGGGGTGATAAGGTTTAGCGGGTGATGCCCGGGGAGTTGTTTGCTCCCCCAGTTTGTGGTCCCTTTTGGGCCCACTGTTGGGCCCCCAGATGGGGTGCAGTCCCCGAAAAATGTTGCGTGGCAAGGAATGGGGGGTCCCCAGCCCATGTAGGAGATGTGATTGTGTAATTTTCTCTTTGGAAAGTCCGTCGGGGGGCCTAAAAAGTTTTGACCCTTTTTCCCTTAGGGGGTTAAGTCCCAAACTCCCCCGGGGCTCTTCCCGCCCCTGCACATTCCCCCCCGGAAACCGTTTCCCGGGGGGCCCGGGGGTTTTTGTTCTCCGGGCCTGGTCGCACAGCAGGGGAATGGGGTCGTACCTGCAGAGGTTTTTGCGCCCCGTCTTTCCCCCTGGCGCTTGCAGGGATCCACTGCTTTGGGGGTGTGTCCCCGGGGGCAGCCCTTTTTTGTCCCGGGAAACCCCCCTTCCATTTTCCTCTCCCGGGACGCCCCGGGGAAATCACTGCGCCCCTTGTCTCCACTGCGGTGGTGAGGTTTGGGGTTTATTTCCCGGGATTGCGGGGTGGGGCGGGGCTGCGTTCCCGCCTTGTCCCCGGCAAATCGGATCTCTGTACGACCGGGCCGGCCCGTGAGCGGTGGGGGGGTCAGGGTGCGGCCCGAGGGGGTGCAGGCCAAAAATGGCACTCAAAGGGTGAGGGGGGGAAGAGACGGGGAGCCCTGCAGGCCGGAGTGGGGGCAAAAATAGTTGGAAAATGGCCGGAAACTTTTTAAATGGGGGGCCGGGGTTTGCCCGGGCCGCCCTTTTGCTCTTCTGTGCCTTTTTATAGTTTGGGGTTTTTTGCGGGTTTAAAAGTTCGCCCTGGGGGAAATTTCCCTCCCCACACGTCCTTCCCCCTTTCATCGCGGGCTACCCCCCCATGATTTTTATATTTTTTTAGTTCGGACTTTTTCGGACGCGGCGATAAAAAATTATGTTTTAACTTTTTTATTTTTTTAAATGATTTTTTTTGAAAAAGGGGAAAAAGGGGGGTTTGTTTAAAACTTTTAATATTTTTTTTTTTTGTATTTTTAAAACTTTATTTATTTATTTTTTTCCGTTAATTTAGCCCCTATGGTGTTTGACCATTTGGGGGGCCCCCGAATTGTTTAATCCCGCCTAATGATTGCATAGGAAAGGCTTTTTGGGGTGTACAAAGGGGCCCGGTTTCCCCATTTCCTGTTACGGCCGGAAGGGGGGGAAACCCGGAAAAAATGTAAGTGACGGGAGCCTTTTACAGGGAAACCCCACCCCAAATTTTTCCGGTAGTGGATCGCTTTTAAATTAGGGCGCCGATCCCGAGACCCAAAAATTGGTGCGGGCCTCTGTCAGAGGTTTGCGGGCCATCTTTCCCGGCGGTGTTTGAGGGTTTTTAAAAGGGGGGCCACAGGGGCGACGACCCCCGGGGTTTGGGGTTACTCCCGGGGTGTTTGCGGCGATTTGCGTTTAAAACCCGGCGGTTTGGGGAGGGGGGGGTCCAGAGCGATCCCCCCCCAATCCCCCTTACCGGCCCGGGACTCATATGTCCGGGTCGCAAAGGGGTTAAAAATTGTGGTCAACGCGGGCTAAGGAGTTTCCCAGCTTGGTTCCTTATTTGCCTATTTAAATAGAGAAAATTGAAAAATTTTGGCTTTCCCCAGTACACCCAAAACTAAGTTTTTTTAAAAAACCCCTTTGCCCCAAAAAAAAACTGATTGAAAACCCTTTTGGGGCCCTTTTGGACCTTTTGTGGGATTTTTGAAGGTGGGGCTCCAAATGGTTTCTGTTTGACTCTAAAGCTCAGTTTTAAAAATTTTGGGATTTATTTAAAACCCTTCCCCTGGATATTTAAATGACTACAAATATGAGACCTTGGTTTGAGAAAGACTTTTCCCCTTTTTAAAGAATTTTTTAAATCATATAACATGAAGAGTGCTTCCTTTTGAAAGCTTTAAAGTAAAGTTTGATATTCTGGAATCATGTCAAAACTTATCTTTTTAAATGGATAAAGGTATCTACCCCCCGACGGGGGTTTTAAAAATTATGAGGAAACAGGCACTTTACTAAGGGTCTTATTTTGGATATTATCAAATTTTAGTGGACCCTGATAACCCATTTATACATAGATAAGGGAAAATTTGGGAAGGGTTCTTGGGTGCTACTTTATCATAAAAGGAAATGGTGCATATTTGGAAAAAAGGTTTCCCAAAGTCCTCAATTTGAACAATGTAAAAAAAAACCCCTTTACGGGATACTAAAATTTTGGGTTTCTAAAAACCCCTTCCCTTGTTCTAAAAATTTTAAATCTAAATTTTTCCGATCAGTGTTGGGGTTTTTAAATTTTAAAGTGGGGGCAAACATTTTAAAAATTTTTTTGGGGTGCCCCGTTGTTTCAACCTTTTTGGTGAATGGTACAAGGGACTTCTCAAAAAAAGTATTTGAAAACCCAAGT